>VYZP01072135.1:0-93109 GCA_013400635.1 Hypocryptadius cinnamomeus | reverse complement strand
GATGTTCTCTGGTGAAAAGGGAGAGCAGACAGTGCTGTAATACTAAAAGCTAGCGGAAAGGAAGAGAAAGCACAAGGAAAAGGGGGGAGTAAAGAGACTACAGGAAAGAGGAGATAGTACAAAAATGAAAAGTCTGTGGGCAACTGGCCCAGAACTGCTGTGCCAGCTACAGGCATAGCACATTGCTCGCTCTGGGTCACAGCTGCAAGTTTTTCCACTACAGCAAAATCTTTTCTTTTGCCAGGACATTCCCATGACTGAGATTTTAAGGTAAGGACTATGCAGGCACTCTCAAGTGACTGACCTGTTCAAGACTGACACTTTCCTTCTGGTAAACTCTTTGATATGGGGTGCCAGGTACTGAAAGATTTAACTGATGTAGGAGAAATTTTTCAGTAAATGTAGAAAGGAGTCAGGGCAGAGTGAACAAAGTACTGCACCAGTGAGGCACCATTACTTCACCTTTAACCACCAATATCTGTCCCTAAATTATATGGATTCTTCTACTGGCTCCTCAGCTGATAATTTAATGAAGAAACTCACATCCCTCAAGGACTTGAATTCCATTCTCATCATGTGTTCTCTATTGCAAAAAAGTAACCCAAAAGTTTTTGTTGCAAATGTCCAGTAACCTCTAACGCCACTCAGCACATTGGGACTCTGTCCTCAGATGACGTCCTGGGCTAACCCTGGCTCTGCCCTTTAGCCACAGAATTATTGCGACAGGTCAGGTCACGCTTGCAGCGCACAGAGGCAACTCCCTCCAGAGCTATCAGCTGCTGCCCCCAGTGCCCTCCCAGCCGGGCAGAGCCAAGGCCTTGCACCGACCTTTCAGGCTTTGGGGGGCATCAGGAACTGGGCAAACAGCTAAAGCTCTTTTTACACCCAGCACTACTTGGGACCCAGCCAAATCTCACTCATGACTCGAGTAATGATGCTGGAACTGCAAGGCTGAACTGTCTAAAACTCAACTTCCTACCTTAAAAGACACTGACATTATAGTCAGTTCTGGCATTGCTTTGAAAAGGATACTTCTATAAACATTAATGCCAAAATGCCAACACAATGTCTGTAGTCAGTAACAGATTAGTGAAAAATAAACACAATCATTGCCACATTTAGCTGTGTGTGGAACAGATTGTTTTGTGTGCATCTTGGGCAATTTACCCTGTTTAAGGGTGATTTTCAAAAAAATTTCTCAATGCAAGTGTCTTGTTGCCCAATAAAGAACATGTCTTTTTAACACTATTAGATAAGACAATTTTCAAAGACAAGTGCTCTTAGTTTTATGAATTTCCTTTAGAACTAAAAAGAAAGCAGGAAGACTGTTTTTTCAGTTTATTAATTAGAAACAAAATCTAATTGTGTTTTAATGTAAGATTTTGCTCACGTACCTATTTGACCATGATGATCTGCTTTTACAGCAACATAAGTTACGTGTTCCTGCAAGCAGGACGTACAGTGTTGTTCAGTTTCTGCTTGGGTGCCAGTGCTGTGAGACCTACCTTCCCTAACTAAAAACCTATTTTACTGTAAATCAATTCTAAGACTGTTCTTGCACTCAGAACCATCAACAACTTACTGCACTGCCTACAACTATGACTTACATCAGTCCAGAAGTCACACACTCTGAAATATGTGAGTAGAGAGAAATTAAAATGTTAGAAAGAAATACAACTGTTTTCTTTACTCCTGAATGTTGATATCCCATGGTTGATTTTATTCCAAAAGTGAGTGGAGAAGAAGCACAAAGGAAACACTTGGCTGATGAGAAGTTTTCTGCCCTGTACAGCTGCCTGCTTTCTTCCACATGCATCTATCTGATGGCCTCTATGCCAACCCATTTATCCTTCCAAACCTTTGCTAACAGCTGTCCCAATTCCAAAAAAATTCCTCTTTCCTTGCCATGCACCAGAATAGCAAGTGTCTTGACAGTGGTGCTCAGAAATAACTTATTTCAAAGGACTTGAATAAACATGTGCTGCTCTCTTTCCTCTTCTAAGGCAGAGTGGTTAGAGGAAGAAGTCAAAATGCCTGTCATCAATACTGCTGTTACAGCAGAATTATGAATTGTTCCTCTAGACACTTGTAAATAGATACCAACTGAAAAAATGACTATGGTTAAATCTGTGCCTCAATCCTGTAATTAACCTTCTGTGGCTTCCCAAATTTCAGTGAAACAGAGCTCTGATGTACCTGTATATATATGTATGTATACAAGTTTTTAATTCCTAATCTCAAATTGTGCTATATCGGTTTCATCTAAAAATGTTACCATGCCCCATTTTGAGACAGGTGATGGGCAAATTGCCCTTTCTTAGGTAAGCATTTTCACATAAATTCATTAATATCATTAAAGTCTCAATTTCTCTGTTTTCTTTCCAGAGCAGCACAGGGCATTACAGAGGGCACAGGAACAAGGCTTTGGAAAGTCATCTCAGTTTTCAGCTCCTTCACTGGAATTTTTGTGACCTCAGATAAGCACTCCCGCTCTTCCTACCTCTGTTCACCCCAATTTAAGACTTAAACTGATACTTTAGCAGTATCAGTTCCCTTCTTTAGTACATTTTGAAACCTGCTTAAAGAAACTGCCCTATAAACATTACACACATTTTAAACCACCTGATTATACTTGAAAGTTTGTTGGATTCTCAGACTGAGCCAGGACACTGACTCAGTCCCAAGCTTGTAAAGAAATTTATAGCTGCCTGGGGCAAAACTCTACATGCAAATGTAAAAACCTTATCATTAGTACACTGGAAGCCAGTGACAGCACTATTGTGTTTTATTCACAGTGATTATTAATGCACTGAGCAAACAAATGCCTTATCCCTAACAAGAAATGGTCACGCTTAATCACCAGAGTCTTGACAAATCCATTTCAAAATAAGCAAAAGACAATTAATTTATTTGAAGCACATGAAGTTTGTGGGGAAAAAATACATTTCAGAGATTTTAAAATTAGAAAGGTATTTCTGTCAGCTATCAGACCTATAAAGCAAAGTAATAAACAGCAAGCTGAAATACATTCAGAAGTGGGTGAAAGTTCACCAGTCCCACTGAGAGAAATGTTAAACCATTTGGCCTTGAAATAACTGATAGAGAAAGAAAGAGGAAGCTGATCTGTAGAAAAGGACATACACTTTATTATAGATATATATACACACACACACACACAAGCTGCCTAACAAAGTAAATACACAAGCTTAACTTTTACAATCCTACCTTTGGATCACAAGAGTTCCTTCCTAATGACAGTCATTTATTCCCGACTGTGCTGCCTCAGTGTTACAAAGACTTCTGAACCCTTGGAAAGCACCTTCTCTTTCTCTCCAGAAAGCAATGCCCCATGGTTCACCTGCTGTGTGACTGGGGCACCCCTAACAACTCACCTCCTTCATGCTTCTGGGTAAAACTCACTCTTCCCTCTGTTTTGCAAGTTACCGGAACTGTTACTTGGTTAGTAGTTTTTCTCACTACTGAAGTTTTTATTTATAAGGCCAGAGATGTAAACAACTAAGAAATTACTGCCTTTCCCTAACAAAGTCTTCCCTGCCCCAGAGAGTGGGGCAGATGTGGCCACCTCAGCCCTGCCACCAGCCTGCTCCAGCTGGCACCCACCAGGCTTTGTCCTGCCAGCTCCTCCTGGGATGATGACCTCTAGAATATCTCAAAAAGAGATACTCCTCAGCCTCCAAGCTAGAGGCACCAGAATGCATCTACAACCCAACTCACCACATAAACAAACTGAATATGTAGCTGAGGCAGCAGCAATACACATATAAATAGCCACAGTCATACTATTTTTCTAAAGTTAGGTCTCCTTGAGCCAGAGGTTCTGGCCTTGATTCAGGTGCTCCTGGACAAACCATGACACTGTGTTCTGCAGGCAGCATGCTGTGCAGGCACCATGGCCATTCTGTCCCTACTTACCAATGAATTTGGGCAAGCTGAGCACCTGCAGTTCAGTCACTTGAGTTAAAAACATGGAGCAAGTGAATGTCAAACCATAGATTTTACTGCAAAATTTAAGCTATTGTATTGCATCATTTTCCTATCACACAGGATGATATACAAGTGACCAGGTTTTATCTGCACAGCAAACAGATTTTATCATTTGAACCTAGAGGCATGCTTTGACTCAGCTATACAACTGGACCATAAGATGTCCCAGGGAATCAGATGAATGATCCATTTAGTCCCAGCCTCTGTCTCCAAAGGTGACAACCAGAGACCCTATTCAGGCAGAATATAAAAGTTTGGACACTGTCCTCATGCTTCCCACTACCCACCATTACTGCATTAAGAATGTAGCAGGTACATTCCCACCAAGTCCATTTATGAGCCCTCTGTCCACTAACTCATTTAATCCCTTTTTGAAGGGATCATCATCTGCTCAAAACACAAGCTTTTGCACATTTCAAAACAATCCAGTAAACTGAAATTTAAGGCAAAACAACTTTCAATTTTCACATACACTGTGCCTCACATCAGTCCTGTCTATGACTGAACAGTCCTTCTGAAAGACTGGATAACAGAAGAAAACAAACTTCACAGCTGAAGCCATTATCAGAAATTTTGCCATCTCTGTTCTGTTTCATGTCAGCATAAAAACACTGGCAGAAAATAAGGGAGAAATCATTAAGTGGCAACTGCTCTGTGACAAAAAACAAGCATTCAGAGAATTTTCTTTAGTAATAAGACTCCAAACCAAGACAGTTTAATATTTAAAAGAGCTTCATATGTCCTCTTTCCCTAAGGCACGGGGATCAGATTAAAACCCACTAGTTCTTTTTTCCTAACCAAGAGCCGGCAATTCGCACAGCAGACGGAGCCGCTCGCAGTGAGGCTGTGCCGGGAGCCCCGGGCAGCGCTGGCAGCCGGCGGTTCCGAGCGGCGCTCGCCGGACGGACGGACGGCCGGCCAGGGGCGACACCCGGGGCTGTCCCGCGCGGCGCTGCCGCTGTCGCCATCGCGTTACAGAGGGACACGAGCCCGCTTCTCCTCCTGCACCGGGACCGCCCGGTGCTGCGGGACCGGCCGCAGCTCCGGCCCGCCGCACACGCGATGTCACCGACCCGGGCACTCCCCGCTCGGCTCCAGCCGCAAGGCAGCGCCGGGGGGCCGGGCCNCCGCCGCCCCGGAGCATCGCACCCGCCCGAGGCTGCCCGGGCCGGGCGCTGGGCCCCGGGGGAAGGGGCTGTGCGGACACACGAGGCGTGGGATGATGGAGCTCCTCCATAGCGCTCTCGGCCAACAAAGACATCCTCATCTGCAGTGCTGCCTCCTGGCACTCTATACCCACTGCTAACACCCCATGCCCACTGCTGACATCCCACACCCACTGCTGACACCCCACACCCACTGCTGACACCCCATACCCACTGCTGACACCCCATACCCACAGCCAGCACCCCATACCCACTCTTGACTCCCTGTACCCACTCCTAGCACCCTGTACCCACTGCTGACACCCCATACCCACTGCTGACACCCCATACCCACAGCCAGCACCCCATACCCACTCTTGACTCCCTGTACCCACTCCTAGCACCCTGTACCCACTGCTTGACACCCTGTACCCACTGGTGACACCCCATACCCCTTGCTGACACCCCGTACCCACTCCTGGCACCCTGCACCCACTGCTAACAACACCCTGTACCCACTGCTGAAACCCCATACCCACTCCTGACACCCCGTACCCACTGCTGACACCCCATGCCTACACCTGACCCCTGCACCCACACCCAAGCGGTTTGCCCATCTCAGGCTGAGTGGTGCTGTGGGGCAGCGCTGACCTGGCAGCAGCCGGCCCGACCCACAAGCAAACCCCACCAGTTTCACGGAATCGCCGAATGGTTTGGGTTGCAAGGGAGCTTAAAAACCATCTCATTGCAAACTCCCTGCCATGGACAGGGACACCTTCCAGTAGACCAAGCTGCTCCAAGTCCTGTCAGAGCTGGCCTAGATTTTCATATTTAGGGTTGTAGCAGCAGCAGATGTGTGTGATGGCAGCTCTTTGCAGCAGAGAACAGGAATATCAGTGTTCAGGTAGGGCTGGCCCTTCTCCACTGAGCCCAGAGGCTGAGGAGGTGAGATGAAGGCTGCAACATGGATGGATTCAAGTCAGTTCAACAGGATCTCAGTTTCAAGGTGTTTCTGGAAACTCAGGGACACCCTTACTTTACCTGAAGAAACCATACTGTTTCCCATTTAACACATCACAAAATGATTCCAGAAAGATTATTTGTTTAAGGTACATTTATTTTGTAATTTTGTTTTGGACTGGGAGTTTGTTGGGGTTTTCATTTTCTTACCATGGGTCAGTAACAAATTTTGGTTTAACACAGGAATATTTCTTGAACCTAAGACAGGAAAAGAATTTAAATAGATTTTTTTAATCAGACTCTAAAGAGTTCAGCCTTTACACAAGTCATTACTTAGTCACAGTCCAATCGTCAGCAAATTAAAATATTTATTTAAATTGCCAGATGCACGTACATTCTGAATCCAGTGCAGAAAAAAAAAAGGAGTGAGCACCAAACTTAACAATGACAATAATTAAAAATGAATTCATAATATTAAAAAGTCACATAGAAATATAAATAGAGTTCTGGAAAGCACAACTTTCCTTTAAAAGTTGACATGAAAATGTAATATAAGAAAAATATGTTTCTACAAACTAAAAGGTCAGCTCTTAGTCGAGCTTTCCTGGAACTGAAGTACCACCTTGCTGATTCTAAAGGTTGCAGAAGAATGTTTCTGGAATGAACGAGAAAGTCAGGCCCTCAAGCATCTTTAACCTTTTCTAATACCAACAGCAGATGGATTTTCTGTGGTTTTCACATCCATTTGGGTAGACTACAGAAGGGAAGAAACAAGCTTTGCCAAGAAAGCAGCACAGGGTAAGTCCCTAAGGTATCCAGATTTTTATAAAGTTGTGCCTTTCTGTATTATTTTGTGCTCACACCTTCTCCTGGCTTCCTTGCTTTCCATACCCCATTCCTTTGCTTTCCCAAGCTCCTACCCCTAAACCCACACCCAGCATCCTGAGTGTAACAATCAGTACCCATCTCTTCCAACAAAACTCATTGTTCCCAAACCTCTGGCAAAACTGAGCCCTACTCCTCTCTCAGCTACTCATCTCCTCAAAGTAGGGATAAAAAAGTTGGATGGGATTTTTCTGAGGTTTCTCATGCTCCCACTGACCCCCCACATACATCTGGTGCTTGATCTGTCCCCTTCCTCATGTTTTGAGACTGCTGCTCTGGCTAAACTGAAACAATGGCTCTTTGAGGAATTTGTTGTTTTCCAGGTGCTTAAAAAGAAGTCAGTTGATTAGGAAAAAAAACAACAACCAACCAAACCAACAGCAAACCACTGTGGTTTGAGAAAGATCCCATTGTTTAAAAAAATGTAAAAGAGATAAATGAAACCCCAGGATGCTTGCAAGACATCTTGGGGCTGGCAATTTAGGTAAACTCACACCCTGAAGCCAAGGAAGAGGTGCTGGACCCCACATTCCTGGGACAACAAGGTCTCCTTGGGCCTCCTGGGGTTCCATCAGCTTTTCCAATGTGACCTCCTTGTCCTTTGCCACAGGTATGAGATCCCTGCTCTCATGCAGGCGGCGTGCCAGGATTTATTTAATGATTTAATCTCCTGAAGCTTTCTCCCCGTGGGTGTCACTGCTTGAAGAAGTATTTAACTATAAAATAAATGTTATGCTCCTGGGTTACTGATGCCTACTTAACTGGAAAAAAGGGCAGGTTTCAGCTGCAAGTTACATTTTACAGAACACAAAATAATGGGTGTTTCTATTTCAGAGCCTTTTATAAGAAAAGTACTTTGATGTTTAAATGTCAGACATATGAAGAATAGTAATCATTTTGTCATCAGTCCTGTACTAATCTTTAGTGAAGATAAGTGCACTTCTTTTAAAAAAACCCAACAACTTAGCCATGTTTTTTAAGTGATTAATACCTAAAATTTGTCTACATTCTTTCCTGGCATTCCAGGTTCACCAGAATAACCAAACTGCTTCATCAGTTTGTAATTCTGGAATTTCAAGTATATTGTAAAAATGGCTAATACAAGTCACTCCCAAATGCACAGGGACCCTCTATTTATGTACTGAACATTTGGGTATTGATTATATTGTTTTTTAAACCTTTATCCGAGAAGTGATGCATCTTATTACCTCTTAATCCCCTGTCCAAATAAATATGGTTCTCCTGTCTTTGCAAGCACAACATTTTATACAGGCTTATTTGGTTTTTTTTAAGATCTTGACGTTAAGTGAAAATTAATGTGCAATCACCAATATCTTTTCCAGAAACAAGTAATATTGACTCCTGTACTGCAGAACTTTTTGCAAACCTAGGAGAAACCTGGCCCCTGGTTCCAGGAGTAGGGGAAACCTGGATGAAAAGGACTTTTATTTAAGAGTGTGCAGTGGAAAATCCAGTGAAAGTTGGCCTGGCCTGGAACTGTAAAATGATGGCCCAAGTGGGTACCTGAAGGTGACAAAAGGACCTCAGGTAAGGGTGGATTTTGACTGTAAGTTTTCACTGAAATTAATCAATGTGAAATAAAGTAATTGTAGGGCTGTGTAATTGTCTAGTAATTTGACACAATTGTTAAGATTGATGTGACCTCCTTGTTTTCCAGACTGTTATTCTGAAATCTTTTCCTCAGGAAAATAGTCCTAATTTCTGTGTACCTCATCAGCAAATCTATATCCACATGAACAACACCATTATAATTTTCCTATGCTTTTTCCTATTTTGTTTTTGTTCCAAATCATAAAAAGTCAATGGGCTTTTATAGCTGCTGGATCAGTCATGAAAAAGCCTAAACTGAAAAAAAAAATTGTTGCATAAAAAAAAATTTGGACGACCTAAGAATTCACTTTGGCAGATAACAGAACATTCTAGAAATAGAAAATATATCTCTCATTGTGTTTACATTCGCAGTGAAACATTGTGCTAAATCAGGTTCCAGGATGCTGCGCCCCTAAGACAGAATTCCTTTCTGTACCAGTAAGATTTAGTATTAGGGAAAATTAAAAATAAAATGATGGTTTAAGAATTTGGCACAATTAATTTATTTCGGAGCTGCTGCCGTGGAGTCAGCTGGTTGATTTTCCCTGCTCCTGCTTCCTACCAACTGATTATTCTGAAACTCACTACAAGAGATGCACACCGATATTCTTTTTTTACTTATTAGCAGCATTAATGTTTTTGCGGTGAGCACAGCGGCTTTCTCCTGGTGCCCTGGGTTGGTGTGGAGGGCGATGAGGGGATTGTGAGGGGAGATGAGGGGACTGTGAGGGGACTATGAGGGGCGATGAGGGCAGCGCCACTCCCGCCCCGCCCGCTCCATCCGGGTCTCTGGGCGCGGCCGTTGCGAGCGTTCAAACTCTGTGGCAGCCAATCAGCGCAGAGCATGCGCCTGCCGGCAGCCAATCAGTGCAGAGTTCGTCCACCCCGCCCACTCAGCAACCTGCGCTCGGTACCGCAACAAGCGCTGTGCGTCTGCCCAGGAAACATCTCAGAGCCAATAGGAGCGCGCTCCGCCTGAGTGGCAGATGCAGCGACCAATCCGAGAGGGACAAGGGCGCAGGGCTGCCGAAAAGTAATGGAAAGTGGGTGGGGCATCTCGCGGCCGCGGCGAATGAGGGGGCGGCTTACAGAGGGGCGGTGGGGCCGGCAGCCAATGGGCGGCGGCGTGGGTGCGGCGGCTCGCTTTTTGAATTGGCGGCGGCCGCTGATGGCGGATGGCGGCGGGCGGCACCGGCGGTGAGGGGGCACCGGGGTACCGGGGCTGGGTGTGCGGACGGCCCGGAGCGGGGCCGGTGTGTCGGGCACCTGTGGGGCTTCCGGGCCTCGGAACTGCTCCGGGGCTTCTCAGGCCGCCGGCTGTGCTCCTTGGGCAGGGCGGAGCCCCGGGCCCGGCGGCACCTGCTGGCTCGTGAGGCGGCGGCGGCGGTCCCCCGTCCTGTCCTGTCCTGTCCTGTCCTGTCCTGTCTTGCCCCCGGCCACCTCCCTGCAGAGGGCTCGGGAGCCTTCCTGGGTGGTTCCTCGGGAGGGACATGGGAAGCGTGGGAGGTGTTTGCTGTCCTTTCCTTGCTTTAACAAACCTGTTTTGGTTTGTGTCCTTCAGGCTCCCCACAAATTATTGGGAGGTCATTTCTGAGTGTGATGCTGTGGGGGTATTAGCTCTGCCTGAAGCCTGTAGTGATGGTGTTCTGACTTTTGCTGTTTATGTGAGGGAAAACTGTTGCATTCGCGTGTGTGTGTGCTGTTTGTTCTCCTCTGTATCCTGGCACTTTCAGTCCGTGAGTTTAGTGACAAATATTGCTATTATTAAAACAAGGAATATTTTTAAATACACCCAGGATGGAACCTCAGAAATAAATAAATTGGAAAAATCCATAAAGAAAATTCAATGCCCAGACCAAAGTCTGAGCTTCTTCAGAATGAAGTTCTTTGTGTGTTCATGTACATTTTACTTGGTATAATAATAGGTGTACTGATGTCTCAGACTTCTAGGGAATAATCTCTAGGATTTAAGTTTAGTTGTGCCTCTAACTGGAGGGCTTGTTTTCCTCTGAATTTACATTGTAATTGTCCTTGTGGTAATCGTTATTAACAATATGTTTTGAATCTGCCAGGATTACACTTCACTACTGCCAAAAAAATTGGTAACTGTGTTACAGTTCCTGGTGGTGGCGTTGTAACATTCTGGCTGGGGGATTCCCCAAAGACTCTGATTGAGGTTACTCTCTGAGAAAACTGAGGTGGGTGCCTGGGACACAAGTCTGGGAAACTCGACTGCATGGACATGCACAGCTGTGTGTGACCTGAAAATTGAAACTAAGTTGGCAAGTCTGGTAGCTGAATATGTCTAGAATAATGATAGATTTGTAGTGTTGATTATTGCTCATCACTGTCTTAGGAATTTGTGTATTATGAAGATTTGAGTCCTTCTCACAAGTCCCAGTGTTTTCTGTATTGCTGGTATGCCGAAGTGCCCATTGCTTTTTGTCTTCTGACTTACTTTGCTGTGTAATGGGATGGTCATTACACAATTTGAAAAATAGTATGTGCTGTTCTCCAGGGGCTTCACTGCCTCAAGAGTCCTCTTTCACACAATGCTCTAGTGCATTATTTGAATAGCTGCTGTTTTCAAAGGGCACATCGAGTCACAAGAACAATTTCAGTTCAAGTGCTACAAAGGGTTATTATCCAGCAGCAGTTCAGCTGTAGTTGCTGCTCTGGGTAACACCTGATCTCGCTGTGCAAACATTGAAACCTGGGTGTGTGATGAATCACAGGAGCTGCTCCCTGCCTGCCTCGTGTGTGACAGAATGGGCTGTGTGTTGGGCACGTGTCTGAGAACAATCTTTGTGCTGCAGGATTTGGGTAGGCAGCTCCCAGAAAATGAGAGGGTTAAGGATTCTGCCTTTCCAGTAGGTGACAAGGCTGATGGCAGGGAGAGCACAGATCCATTGTGTCTGAGAGGAGAGAAGGCCTCTTTATCTGGTGATGAAAGGCTACTTCTACTCCATTTTAATTAATGCAGAACAATAGACCAGGCCGTACAGCTAGACATATATGTGCATATCAACTTTGCAGAGACTCTCTTAGAATTTTTAAATTTTTCTAAGAGTAAATAGTCCTGGCTTTACTCTCTGGGTGCTCATTTCTAACCACAATATTGCTAGTCAGTTACCTGAAAAGTCAGATTTTAGCAAGATGTTATGCTTACTCTAATTCTTCTGCTAATGTTTCAAATCAACAGTGCTATTTTAGTCTCAGCTGTAGCTTATAATAGTTCTGTCACTGAAAGAAACAAGTGCTTTTAGTTTGCTGCTTTGTGGTTAAGCTTTTTTAAATGAGCACTTGAGTTCGTGCTTGCCTGTGCTCAGAGCTAAAGTTCCCTCTGTGCAGATGAATTACAGAGCCATTTCTGTAACAGCTTTGTTGTCAGTCTTTTCTATCAGTTGTGTTACTCTTGATGCTCTATCAGTGTGAGTGGGAGTTCAGTAAGAACCTAAATGTTTTGTTTTCTGTAGTCACTTCTGACAGCCTTGGTCATAGGACTCTTATGAATGAGCTTTTTGCACCTATAACTGAGCTTGGCCCCTCCACCTTCCAGGTGTTGAAGAAAGAAACAAAGCATAATCATGGCTGACAGCAGTACTCTGATGTCTGAAACTGGGAGGAGCCTCTTGGCTGATTCTTCTGTTCTTGATTCAAAAATTATAGAAACCTCCAAAGAGAATGTATTCCATGCAACTGTTCTGGATGTTGAAGGTAATGGGGGAAGTTTATTTTAAGACTGCTTGGTTTTTGCTATGACTGATTACTTTGTCAGTATTTAGTAGTTTTGAAAAACCAAAAGTACTTTGAGCTCCAGAATGTTCATAGAGTAGGGAAAAGGGTGTTGATCTGGAATCCTTTCATTGAGAAAATTGCTCCTGATAAGGAATCTTGAAAGGCTACTGTCTGCCTGTATTCTTCTATACATTATTGCTTGATTTAGATATTACATAGATTTTTCTGCTAAAATACAAATATTTTCCTTGCTTCTCTCTAAGCAGAAGAAATGCCTCAAATAGAAACAAGAGTGGTTTTGGTTCAGGAAGCAGGGAAACATGAGGAGCTTCTGAAAGCCTTGGAGGTATGTGGGCCTGAGATAAAACAGTCTCTGGAAGGACATGTTATGCCTTCAGACTTGTAGTAACCAATTTGCTTCTGTACTAAAGTTCTCCTCTTCCACAGACCATTAAGATAATGGAAGTACCTGTTATAAAGATAAAGGAAAGTAGCCCTGATAAATCAGAAGAAAAACTAATAAAAAGTATTATTCATATGGTATGTCATGCAATTCAGCACATGTAATTGCATGCAGCATGTTACACTTCACTGGGACTGAAATGTGCACACGCTTTAATTTGGATTAATTGGGCATAATGGTCATAATATATGCTAATGGTTCTGATGGTGTCACAGCTCATCAAAATCAGCACTTTTTTATAATATGGAGTAATACTTGTAGCTCTTATCTAGTGGTGTTTTCTAACAGGGGCATCAAAATATCCATGGGGACAACCAACTGCATGCTTGTGTTCAGTCACACAAGTTTGTGCTATGAACTGGCTTTGTAGTTGTCAATGGACTTCTCTTTCAATTGAAAGCTGCATTCAAACTGAAGTGCAAGAAATGCTTTTCCTTTTCTTGATGTGAAAGGCATAAGGGATAAAGTTTGGAACAAATGTTTGAAATTGGAACGGACCAAATTTTTTAACCCCTTAAAAATATCAAGCAATGGACAAAACCTATTTCCGTTCTGCAGATGCTCTGCAGTGTGAAGCTTGCTGTTGCAAACTGGATACTACTTTTTAGTAGCTTGCCAAAGTACCCTAAGCTGTTCTGACAGTCTGAAATTTCATTTATCTTTTGAGCTCAGGGTGTCTCTTCTATCTAGCTCCTTCCAGTGCTACATTATCAGTGTGAACTGATACATAAACTGCTTAAGCAACCAGAATTCTGATTTTTCAAAAGCAGGAATTACTTTGACATTCAGTCTTCAAGCATGCAGCAGTTCATAGCTATTCTTGTGCCAGAGAGCAGTGCATTGCATTCAGCTTTCACAAATCCTAACTCTCTCTCTGAAATATGAATCACACATTTTTCTAATGGTCCAAAATAAACATCAGTTGAATTTTACGCTTGCGCAAGTATGTTACCTGAGTAATGCTTTCCCTTTCACCCCTGTGCATCAAGGAAATTAAAATGCCCTACATAAAGACAGACACGATAGAAGAGCTTGGAGATTCTGATTCCCCAGAATTCGAGACCATCTTCGTTGTGTCAGACTTCCAAGCTCCCATCTTTAGCAACCTCTGCAGGGCAGATTGCCGAGTCGTCGGGCCGCCGGTCGTGCTGCACTGTGCACAGAAAGGAGAGGTGTGTGCTTCTTGCTGGAATCAGATGAGTAGCTCCCCTCTGCACTGAGTTCTAAGAGTTCACAGTAAAATCTCTCTTGCTCTTCCAAGCAGTTATAAACATTCCTAGCAAGAGAATTTTGAGACAAGCAAGTTTCTAATGCTGTGTTAGAATATTGCACATAGTGAGAGGGTGCAGGCAGAGAGGGGTAAGGCTACAATTGCTGCTGTAGTTGTGGGAGTTGTTGATCACCAGTTGGGATTGTGCCATTGGGAAAGGCAGCATACAAATGATTCTCCAGTAATCACTTTATATTTCCAAAGTTGTCATGTAGAGCAAATGGATTGGGGAGGAAATAAAAAGGATGGAGTGCTACCTATAGCACCTGGGGATGCTCTAGTATCAGCAGGACTGGAGCTAAGGTATAACTGAATACATAGACCTGGGCTAGTGTCTGATGCATTTTTAATACTAGAATAACAGTAATGTATTAAAGGTAATGTGAAAACTTTAATGAGTGCAGTATGCTGTTGACTCATGAGCTTTCCTCTTGTTTTCAGCCTTTACCTTTCTCCTGCCGTCCACTGTACTGTGCAAGTATGTTGAACTTGGTACTGTGCTTTACAGGATTCAGAAAGAAAGATGAATTAGTAAGTAATTTATTCTTCTTTGGATTGGTAAAATCATGTTAAGTATATTTTCAAGATACTCTTCTGTTCCATCACCCATAGGGTTTAACCACGGCTCATGCTTGTATGGGGAGAATGAATTGTTTGTTCTTTTGGTTTTTTGCAAGTCCAGAGGCAGTGATATTTGAGGATGGGAACAAAACTTTGTTCAAGTAATTTTATCTGTGTCATTTTTGGTCACTTTTTTGTCAAGTGACATTAAACTGCTCAAATTCAATAGGAATTAAAGGTTTGTAAATTGAAGCTTCAGATAAGATGATGTTTACCCAGTAGTGCCCTCTTTTTTTGTACAGGTGGTAGAATGGGCAAATAAATCTTCGTAGCTCTGTTCAGAGCATTTGCAGGCATGTTATCTTGTCATGATATTGTGCTATCAGGACTTTACTTTTTGTTTGATACTCTAGCATTTTGCTTTTCCATTTCAGTAGACAGTTGCCATCTGATTTCCCTACTGGACACTTGGGAATCAACAAATGGCTCCACATCTTCATCTGAAAAAAACCGAACCCAAACCAAAAGCCTTTGCCTGGTGTTGGGGTTACTTAGGTTTGATCTAGAATTTACTAAATCAGCAAGGAAAAGGTCAAATCTAATATGTGTGAAAAGGTGAAGGCATTATGTATGATGATCATGAGAGTACTGGTGGATTGGATACAAGCATGCAGTCTTCAGGTTACACAGCAAGGCTGTGTTAAATGTTGAAATAAAAATAAATCTTATAGCTCTTTTGATGTATAAGCTATATCTTCTGTCGATGTGAACAAGTTGTTTTAAGAACAGATCAGAGTATTTCTATTTCTAGGCATTTAATGTAACCTTCTGTAACTTGCTTTGTAAACCACTTTTGTACTGAATTTGCTCTTCAAAAGATACTGAAAACTTTTAATTTCATTTTTCAGGTTAAGCTTGTGACCTTGGTTCATCACATGGGTGGAATTATTAGAAGGGACTTTAGCTCAAAAGTTACTCATCTGGTGGCAAACTCAACACATGGAGACAAATTCAGAGTATGTAAGCTTGAGTTGGTGTTTCATAGAAACCTTTGGAATTTGGCTTTTGTAGACTGTTTGTTCTTTATACTTCATCTCAGAAGCTGGTGTTTTTTCCTGTACTAACAGCAATAACTTGTAATGGTAAATTCATCTGTCTGGTGTTCAGCTTTGGCATGTTTTTGTCTCTGTGGGAGATCTAAATAACATAAATTTGAAACAGACACGTATAGTAAATAACAAGATCCAAAATGGTTAAATATTGATGCTACCAGTAGTAAAGATAGTGATGAACAAATGCCTGCTATTGATGCTACCAGTAGTAAAGATAGTGATGAACAAATGCCTGCTTTTGTCTTTCCAAACAATAAATTTTGAGATAATTTTTTTAAAGATATGCACCAACTAAGGACTAAAGGTTTTTACAAGTTATTTTTAATTTATTATGGGTGAGGATTCAAATATTCCTTTATGCATAAATAGACATGAGTGTGCTTTTACTTTTCTGATTCTAAAAGGGAATCACTTGGGACACTTATCTTCAGTTTAGAAGTAAATAACAGATTATAGATTTTTTGGTACTATTTAATATGATGTAGCAATGTCTATGCCTCTTGACTCTCCCTGATTTGAATTGTTGGTAGGATGTTGCCTTTTTTTCCCTTGTTTGTCTTTATAACCTTGCAGCTGGAAGAGAAGTCCTGCTTTCTGTTCAAACACTCTTTTCTGCCGACTCAAAGGAGAAAATGTAGGAAAACTGTACATCTCAAGCAGTCATGGCAGTTACCTTTCACATAGTCACTTCCTCTTTGATAAAAGCAGGATGGGGTATTTTTCTTCATACAAAGTATCAAAAGCAGAAAAAAGATCCCATATTCCACTGGAACAGAGATTTGATTTTGTGTTTTTGTGAGTGATGAAAGATATCAGACTAACAAAATGGTGCACTTTTGAGGAAATGTCAAAATAGCTATTGATCTGATTTCCTAGTCACTGAATTCATACATTCTAACACCGGGGAGCTGCAGTTGGATATGACTTTTGAAGGAATATATGCACTTTTTGCAGTATCTGTCTTGAAAAGTGAAAGGAAGGTTACAACTTTTTCTTGATTTGGGAAAGATTTAAATGGAAATATTTGGTACAACTTATGCTTTTCCTGTTTTGTAGATTGCTGTAAGTCTTGGTGTTCCTATTGTGAAAGCTGAATGGATTTATAAGGCATGGGAGAAAAGGAATGAAATGTAGGTGTTTATTTTCCTTCAGCCTTTACTTTGCATCCTGTTCACTTGAAATATTGTGAGCTTCTGCTTAAATATTGACATAAGTCACTTAAGTGACTTCTTTGTGCATCTTCTTTCTTTCAGTGATTTCTGTGCAGCTGATGATGACTTTAGAAACCAGTTCAAGGTTCCTCCCTTTCAGGATTGCATGTTAAGTTTCCTGGGATTCTCTGATGATGAGAAAGCTAACATGGAAGAAATGACAGAAATGCAAGGTGATTGTTTATGAAAACCTGTGGGAAGAATGGGGTGGAGTTTATAATGACAGGTGCCACAGAACCTAAGTGATGTACTAATTTCTTACAAGAATATTCTTTCCTGATTATTTGCCTCTTTTTTATCTAGGAGGACATTATTTACCAGTTGGTGATGAAAGGTGTACGCACTTGGTGGTTGAAGAAAGTACAGTAAAAGATCTTCCATTTGAACCTTTAAAAAAACTTTATGTTGTAAAGCAAGAGGTTAGTGCTGAAAATTCTTTAGAGAATGCTGCTATGTAGAACTGTGTGTTCTTATTCTGAAAAAATGTCTTCCATGCCAACTGTGTAACTATTACAGGTTATTTTGAATATTTTTAACTTAGGGTGAATCTCTGTAATGTGTTTATAAAATGTGTTTTCTTTTTTCCTTTAGTGGTTTTGGGGAAGCATTCAAATGGATGCCAGAGCTGGAGAGTCCATGTATTTATTTGAGAAGGTATGTTGAACACTCACACAATGCACAGCATATTTTGGTGGTAAAATTAGCATGCAACATAGTGTGTGTGTGGGGTCAGAGATCAGATGTTTTAAAGCAGCATTTAAGTTCCAGGTAATCCATTATAAATTTTATACATATAGAGTACTAATTTGGAATAGAAACTTTTTTTCTGCTTCCCAAATGTTTTACTTTTAGTCAAAAAAGCCACCACTGTGGTTTTTATTTTAGAAGGGAAAAAAAAAAGCTTCACCCATTTTCCCTTGGCTTCCCTAAGAAGTTTTCTTCTGTATTGATCTCTGTGATTAACTAATCTCTGCACTGAGTTGAACTGGACACAGAGGATAAAGCCCCTGAATGAAGTTTTCTCTCCCTGCAGTCGGAGAGTCCTGACTTCAAGAAGTCGGTGTCGCTGCTTTCCCTGAGCACGCCCAACAGCAACCGCAAACGGCGCCGCTTGAAAGAGACTCTGGCCCAGCTGACCAGGGAAACAGACATGTCCCCGTTCCCTCCTCGGAAACGGCCCTCAGCTGAACATTCCCTCTCTATTGGCTCCTTGCTGGATATTTCCAACACTCCAGAGTCAAGCACTGCCAATGGAGGTAGAGCTAAAACCTTCCATTCAGCCACACTTAGTGTTTAACAGCTCTTGCGTGCAAGTGGAAATGGTGGTGGTAGGGAAATCTTAGAGGTTCTGCTACAGATTTGCAATGTAATTCCAGGCTTTTCCCTTTTCAAAGTGTGGAGGAAAAAATTGGAGTGAAGAGTTCAGACACACGCCAAGCTGCCTCTTGTCATCAAAATAAGCATGTTCATATCTGAAGGAATAGATATAGAGGTGATAAATGGGAAGTACAGTTGAGTGTTACTCTAAAATGCTTCTGCTGGAAGTCTGTAGCAAATTAGCAGCATATGCAACAGTAAATCATCTGAAATACTCCCCATAGGATACTTGGAGGGAAGAAGACAAAGATTCTTTTCTAGAGGAGTTAAAGGGAAAATTCCTGCAGGGCCTACTCTTAGGTCTTTGAAATGTTCTGTTGAGGCAACACTGTTTGTACCAGCAGACTGTCATGTCTAAAACTTCACAAGAATATAAATCAACAATTGGTTTTGAGTGAATGGACAGAGTTTTAAATATCTCTGCACATGGTTCTTGTGAAGAGAAGAACTGCAAAATTTTGGGAAGTTAAAAGCTGATACCCCAAGTGTTTTTTAAAAGGTCTGGTTCCATCATACAGAGGAGGTGTCTGGAGCTGCTACTGCTTCAAAAAAGCAAACTCAAATCACGTAAGAGCTCCCAATGAGGCACAACCTGTAAGTGATAATTCAGAGGGAATTCAGGGAAAATCAGCCTTCTTAGGTGATGCTAGTGCTCTTGTTACCCCTGGTAGGGAATTTTCTTCTAATCCAACAGCAGCAGTCAGTCTCAAAACTTGCTATTTTGGAAACCACAGGTAAGGTACTTATTTCATTGTTAACTATGGCAGTAATGAGCTTTGATATAAAAAAAAGACAGTATAGGTCTCTGAGATCCAATACATGAGCGAATATTTAAAATTCATTAACTGTTCCAGGTCCACCTTGGCTTTAGCTTTAAGAGAAATTGCTTTCTTGAGCCTTTCTCCTTCCCTCTGTGGGGTGAAATGTAAGTGGTATGTGGAGGGACTGATTTTAGTAAACGGTTTTGAGCTACACACTTAATGCAAGGATGGCAGGCAGCTGAGAGATAATTGTTTACATGGCAAAGTGGAAGTAGAAAAGCACTTTTGTAATAGTGTATAAATAAGTAATGTTCAGCACCTAATCCTTGCTTCCTGCTAAAGAAGGAACTAATAATAGGGTCAAGTCATTGACCTGCCCATAAATGGCTTATTAGTTTCAGTCTAATTTTGAGGAATAATGTATTACTGTTGTTCTGTAAGTAGGCTGTAATAAAGAGAGCCATTTTCTTGAAAGAGCCCTGATAACTCTAGAATATAGCCTTTAAAAAACCCCCCAAACTTATCTTCACTTAAAAATTCTGAATTTTTTTCTTTTGTCTTTGAGAGTGAGCTTTTTTTAGGGACTCTATTGTAATAAAGCTCTATTTTCTTTTGGGAATATCTCTTCATCAGAAACACCAAAATCCTGTGCAAGACCTTCCAAAAACTCAACTCCTCTTCCTCTCAAGCAGTCTGCAAGATGGCAGGTTGCAAAGGAATTGTATCAGACAGAAAGTAACTATGTTGATATTCTGACAACAATTATTCAGGTAAGATGGTTTTAAAGCCCGTCCAGGTCAAATGTAATAAGATAGCCAATGTTTTTATTAATTAATATTTTCATTCTGTGACCTGCAGGCTTTTGAGGGCTTGGGTGCATCAAAGCTTCATAGGAAAATGACAATATAAACAATCTCATGTAATTTTACTGACATATAAAAATACTCAGGTTCAGGTTGGAAAATACAATTTCTAATTTGGGATTGCAGTGGTATTGCAATATATATGGAAATTGGAAGTGTCAGGAAAATAGGATTTTCACTAATATTTTAGATATTAGTGAATAAAGAGAGATGGCAGAGGGGAAAAAATCTTTTTTAAAAATTATTCTAAGAAGAGCAGAATAGCAAACAACTCACAGGAAGAGCTTAATTTCTTGAAAGTTTATTTCTATTGCAGCTGATTATCTACTTAAAGAATGAGCCAAGATGTGTGAGTAGAAAGAGATGAGAGGAGGTTATGCTGTAGAGATGTATCAAACTAAGTGTTTGTATCTTCAAACCACTCTCCAAAACCCACTCTTGCTGAATGGAGACATCTCAAGATTGTGACTGCAGGAAATTATGATCCAGAAGGAAAACACTGTTGCTTTCATAACTATTTCTAACACAATGTTGGCAGTTGGGAGGGCATTAATTAACTTTTTTCTCTTAATTCATCAGTTGTTTCAAGTTCCACTGGAGAAGGAAGGACAACTTGGGGGACCAATCCTTGCACAGGAAGAGATCAAGACCATATTTGGCAGCATTCCAGATATTCTTGATGTGCACACTAAAATCAAGGCAAGCTGTATCTTCTCCCCTGCAGGGGAAGCTTTCATAGAGACTTTGAATCTTTTCTGCATGCTTTCAGTTGTGTCTGCTGGATAGGTATAAACTCTTCTGGTGCTGATACATATTCTTTCAAATAATGGCATTGCCTGTTCCTGGCAGCATTTCACTGCAGGCTTTTAAAACAGAGAGACTTGCAGGCTACCTGCAACTTGGTGATTTGTTTGAACACGTTTGGTTGGTTTTTTTCCAACTAGTGGCGTCCAGTCTGGTTAATCACACCAGCTATTGATGTCTGCCCACTGAGACAGAGATGAAAGTAGAGCTGTGTGACCATGGGTCAAATTGGAGTCACCTGCAGCAGAGAGTTGCTTTGATGTAGTTGTTGTGTTTTCCTTCATCTTTGGTGTTACAAAGATACGAGCAGTGGCAGCAACAAACCAATATTAGTGATAAATCCTTTTCACTTAAGGTGAATCCTGAACCTTCAGCTGTGCCCTCCTGTCCCTCTTATTATCTGATGGTGATTGAGCTTGATCCTTATCAAGCTCATATAGGATTAACAGGTTTGGTCTCACTTTCCTTGACACCCTGATGTAGCAAGTAAGTGGAATCTATCCTAGTTCTATTTCAATCCTGTCTTATAGACTTAAGTCCTAGATAAGTCGTGCAGTCTTAATTAGAATTGGTTCAACTGTCTTCTGTGTATCCTTTCTCAGTATTCCTTTGGGATGTGTTGTGTATTGTGCTGGATGCAGCAGTGTCATCTTGCTGCAGAGTTGGCTAGTCCTGACATGCTGCCAAGCTGTACTTGCACTGATTTACAGCTGTATATTCATATTCAGTAAGCCAGAGGTCTCTTGTTTTCAGCCCTCAGTAGACTGGAGGGGCTGAATGTGAAATTGTACAGCTTTTAGGATTGCCTGTTTTGTCAGCACAAAAACACACCTAATGATGTGTGTTTGGCAAAATAGTGATCCCATTTAATGGCTTTATGCACTTTATGCTCAGCTTGTTTTCTCCCCCCATCCCGGCATGTATTCTAGGAAGACCTGGAAGATCTTATGATAAATTGGACTGAAAGCAAAAGTATTGGTGATATCATCCTCAAATACGTAAGTTCCTGTTTCCTTCTTTATGCTTACAGCTATTATCTTGCCTTATGAACAATCCACTTCTAGGAGCTAGCAAACACAAGCAAAGCACTGCTGAGAAAGAGCTCCAACTTGTATAATTGTCTTCTTTATTTAGACTTTTCAGTTGAGTTAGGTGATACAATCTGTGTCAAGTTTTAGTGTGGATGTCTGTTCACAGGTATGAAGGATTATAACTGAAATAGCCACAGTTTGAGAACTGTAATTTGCAATGCTACAGACACGCTTTTTACTCAGACATTAAAAGCCACTTCCCAGGCCCTTAGCCATCTGCTGCCTCTGATCAATAGTAAAGAACTAAGAAAATAACTTACGTTCTTTCTTCAAGACTTGAAACATGTAAGTGAATAAGGAGTCCTGTGTAGAACAGGAAGGCTAAGTCTGGGACTGCAAAGTATTTTAACATAAATAGGCTGCTAGGTATCTTGTGATTATTTTGCTGATCTGATGATTTTGAGATAAATAGTGCTTGTCATTCAAAAGTTTTCAGTCCAAGGTATTGCTTCTGGTGGTTTAAAAGGTGATTGCAGTAACTGGTGAAAGTACCTGTCTGAAATTTCCAAAATTCTCACCAAAAGCCTCTTGCTAGGTGACAATCTGCCTCCCACTCGAGCTGCTCAGCAGCTTCTAACATTGTCATGTTTGCTTGATGCTGGTGAGAGCAGCCTGCGTTTAATCAGCAGCATCAGTCTGGGGCATCTGGCATGCAAAAATGTCTTAACTTGTTCTGAGAACACGTATGGGTTTACAACACATTTTTTATTATTCTTTATTGCAATGTGCCTTTCAGCAGCTTTGTATGGCTCAGGGCATATGAACATATGTACAAGGATACATAATATGTAAAGCAGAGCCCTAACAGTTGTTTCTTTCAGTCAAAAGACTTGTTGAAAACATACCCTCCGTTTGTGAATTTCTTTGAAATGAGCAAGGAGACGATTACAAGATGTGAAAAGCAGAAACCAAGGTTTCATGCCTTCCTAAAGGTAAGTGTCTGCAGAACTAACTCTATGAGTAGAACATGGGGCTGTTACCATGTTCTACTGAATGCAGTAGATGGAGGAATGTGAAATTTTGAAAGCTTGAAGAAATGCAAACACCTCTTGGTGAGACAGAAATAGGAAGGATTTGAACTTCAATCCCTCAAGCTCCTCATAGGACTCTTTCAGAAAAAGTCTGAGTTCCTTCTCTGTTAAACAGCTTTCAAGGTGGTTTGATTATGCATTTGTTGCTGGAAAAAAAAATACATGTCTTCTCCTTTCTGTAAAGATAACTGGAGCTGCTGCTTTGACTGGTCCCCTCCCTATGAGACTTGTATTTCTGAAACAGCTTTTAACTTTCCTTGGGCAGCTGTGAAGCTCCAGGGAGGTAGAATTTCTCAGCATTCTTGTGACTAATGAATAGGAGCCTAACAGTGGAGATCTAACAGGAAGATGATCTTCAAAGGAAGTTATCTGAAGATGAGCCTTAAGACTCTTGATCTCTTCAGATATGTGTGTACTGTTAATAGTGCCGTGTAGCTTTAACTCCTATATCTAAATAGTCAAGTGTCAAACACTGACAGTTTCAGCTCATATTTTCTGAGAGACTAGGAATTACTTCCATGTATTGATATCTAAAAGATGGGGAACAAATAAGAGAACAGGCCATCCCCAGTCCCACTCCACATTAGCAGCTGGAACAAGAGCTGAAGGGTTGATATGGACCCTTTAAAACTACACATTCTGAGAATATAAATCACTGTGTACTTTTGAATAGAATGTGGTTTTTAACATGCTCTGTTAATGACTGTGGTAAACAATTCTCACACTTGTATAGCAATGCTAATTTCAAGGAAGGGAATATTTCTCTGATCTTGTGCTTTTCTTGTGTATGTGTGTTAAAAAAAAAAGTAAGCATTATTTCCTTTTCCCCAGATAAATCAAGCTAAACCTGAATGTGGCCGCCAAAGCCTCGCTGAGCTCCTTATCCGTCCTGTTCAAAGGCTGCCCAGTGTTGCCCTGCTACTAAATGGTAACCTAAAGATGTAATTTTTATTAGTTTGTCTGTGAAGGTGTTAAAACCACAAGATGATGTATACCTTTTGTCATCATTAGAAACAGCTTTTCTCAGCTAAAACAAGCCTGATTATGTGAGTTAACCATGATTCCTGGCAGTCAGTAAGACCCACTACTGAAGAAAGCATAAATTCTGTCTAAATTCCACTTGTTCATACATTTGTATGCAGGATACAGATAGAGGAACAGTTTGCACTGACAATTCTGTCTCTTCAAACAAGAATATAATTGAGATTCAAATGAAACTAACATAAACTAGAGAGCAATTCATATTGACAAGGCTCACAGTTTCATGTGTTCCACCTGGTATCAACCACTTGCTGTAATAATGCTTTTGTTAATAAAGATAAAAAAAAAATCCACATCACCCATTGCTTCAGGTGGAAAAAGACTTCTGTGCTTGTCTCTGCACTTCAGTTTAATTTTTTTTTAATAGTTTAAGGGTTTGGTTTTTGTAATGTATGTGGGTTTTTATTTCTTAATGAGATGTCTCGACAGCTTCTGTTCAGCCTAGTTCCCCTCTTAATCAGTGCTACTTGGACTCCAGGGTAGATCTGATGCCTTCAGTCAGCTTATCTTAACTCAGTTTAAATTTGAGTTTATGTTTCTTTTCAGGCACTTGTGATATGTATAGAGTTTTTATTTCTTTAATTTTTTTTTTATTGTAGATATTAAGAAACATACAGCAGAAGAGAATCCAGATAAAATAACTCTAGAGAGAGCTATTGAATCATTAAAGGAGGTGATGACGTAAGTCATGTTGATTCTATGGAACATACTGTTAACCATACTGCAGTTAGATCCCTCTGTTCATCCTAAATTGTCAGTGTTATGTTGCCACAAGGAACAGTAAGTAAACATAACTGTAGGTGTTCTTCAGCCTCCTTTTGGCTGCTGTTGTCACTTTGGTGTTCTGTGCCAGAGCTCTGAAGGAGTCTGTGATGTTCCCCAGCACTGGTACCTGAACCTCTGCTGACCCCGTGCCTCAGCAGGGGCCATTCCCAGTCCTCTGTTCTCTTCCAACTCTTATTTTTATCTTTTCTCTCTGGAATGGAAGAGCTGGGTTTTTGTCTTTAAATCTTACTTCTATGCATTATATTTACTGAAAGGACAGACTTTTGGTGGGAGACTAGTTTTTCTTCTGGTCCTGTATCAGCTCTTCTTGGCACTGTTCCATGAGTTAATTAGCTGAAAGCTGAAGTTGTTTAGATTGTAAGTCTCACCTCTTTTGAAGTGTAGCGTATGTCTCCAGCAACAAGAACTCCTGCATTAATTGGGTAAATGTTTGTCCAGTTTTAACAACAACTTTTAAATTGTAATTATTCTTGGATCTCCTGCTTGGTGAGCTGCAGTCCTGATCTGGGGGAGGCAAAATGCAGGCTGTAAAGAACTGAGTTGTCTCTGGTTCAAAGTGTTACAGGGCAGGGGAGAGGAATTCTATTTTAACTGATTAGTGTGTCAAGTGCTGGTAACGTGACAAGAATAGTGTTCTAGAGCTGAAGTTTCCTATGTGATTTCATGTGGTATTTGGTTATTTCTTCAGGCAAATGTGGCAAGTGCTGCTGTGTAAATTCTATGCCTGAATCTTTAGCTGTATTATTTTTGTATGTCTTAAATGCAGTGCATCCATTTACTGTTGCTTTGTATTGAAGGTTAATATAATATGCTTTCCTTAGACACATTAATGAAGACAAAAGAAAAACAGAGGCACAAAGGCAGTTCTTTGATGTTGTCTATGAAGTGGATGGATGTCCAGTAAGTAATTTCTCCAAAGCTACAGATCTCTTTAATGACTGCAGTACTTTGTTCCCTTTGCAAAAATGTGTGAGGCTACAATGCAACGGTGCTGGTTTAAACAGATTGCCAGTGTTAAGCTGTAAGCAAGCAGTAATCCAGCCCTTGAACTAAATGCTTAATGAGCTTTTTGCTTTTGTCATTTAGGCCAATCTCCTGTCCTCCCACCGTAGCTTGGTGCAGCGTCTGGAAACTGTAGCACTTGGGGATGACCTCTGTGACAGGGGAGAGCAGGTCACGCTCTTTCTGTTCAATGATTGCCTAGAGGTAAGGTGACTATACCAGCACATCTCATGAACTGAATTGTAAAAGGCTTGACACTACACATGAATATAAATAAGTAGAATTTAAGACCTTTTGAGGCAGAATTCTAAGTCACAGATTGCTGATAGGTCAACACATGCTGATGTTTCTTTTCCATTAACTACTCTATAAGCCTCTCATGGCTGAGAGGTGTTAATGTAGCCTTTTATGTCGTGCAGCCAGTGTAAAAACATAAAAGCAGCTTAATGTGTTAAAAAAATGTTTATCTGAATAGCACTTTGAGTAGCACCAATGGATGAAAAAGTGCTGAAGTCTTTGGCTCATCAGGTCGTTTGTACTTTTAAAGTTTAGTTGTATACAATGGGAGTGAATAGTGGGCCTTGGTAGATCTGTCTGTTCTTAGGCTACCAAGAAAACAAAATTGTAATAATTGCCTTAAACTAAAATTATCTTAGGAAGAACTAGAGGGGAAGAATAATCTAACTGAATTTTGAAGACTAATGTGGAAAAACTGAATTTATAAAGGACACTTTTATAAAGTACTTGTTGCTGTCTGCCGCTGTGAAGAACATTGTCTTCATAGAAGACCAGCTCTAAAATAATTCAAAATTAGCGCTGTCCTAAGCAGCACTTAAAGACAAAATCTTGTTCTTGTGACTAGTGATGAACTCTCCCTTCTGAGTTGACTCAGTTTTATCACTCCTCATAAAGGAAGGAAAGGAAAATAAAACCACTTTTAATAAAGCTTCTTGGCTTGTCTTTTGGACAAGAGACAAACCAGATGCATTACTTTAACACACAAGTACCTTACATGTTTTTATGCAAAGCCTGCTCAATGGCTGCATGCATAAGCAACAGCAAGTGATATTTCTAGGACATAACACACCACACCTTAAGTTGGTTCATGCATATAGATGTTGTCTTTTCTGTTTAAATCTAGACTACCTTGTGGTAGATTTCAAAGGACCTTTGTTTGTTATGCAGGGTAGAACTGAGGTCTGTAATGCAAAATTGCTTCCTCTCTAGATATTTTTTAAAAATTTATTGTATTTTTCAGCTGAATGTTTTGATGTCAAGTAACAAATATTGCTTGCTGGGCCACTTGGGCTGTAGGCAGTGAATAGAGAGATAAATGAATTCCTTTAAGATTTATGTGGTAGAGTAGCAAGATTTTCTGTGCCTGGTGTAAAAGGCAAAAAAGGTAAAAAATATATAAAAGAAAGGAAACAATGGCAAGAGCTCTTCCAACTGACCCTTTCTATTCTATTTAACCGCAGATTGCGAGGAAACGGCATAAAGTTATTGGAGCTTTCAAGAGTCCCCATGGCCACACGAGGCCTCCTGCATCTCTCAAGCATGTTGTTCTCATGCCTCTCTCCCAGATCAAGAAAGTCTTGGACATCAGGGAGACAGAAGGTCTGTGTGTTTTGAAGTGCTCTGGCAGCTAATTAAACTGTGTTTCAGGGTGTGAAGGAGGAAGCTCTGCTGTTGTGGGATGGAATGCTAAGGTGTATTTATTGTATGGTATGTTAGGTATGTGATTTTAGTAGAAGCTTCTGTTTGAATCTCTGTATGAGAATTCCTAGAGAATCCCTTGTACTGATGCCCTTTTGGCTTTTTGAGAATTGCTGCAGGATGCTGGATTTGGCAGAACTGATGGCATTAGATGGCATTAGCATAAGCCAACCAGTTGGCAGTGTGAAATAAACAAGAGTTAAACACTTGACAGCTCTGGATTTACAAAGTAAAAATCAAACCTCAAACTTCAGCCCAGAGCATTAGACTGGCCAGAGAAAAGTGCTGTTGGTGTGAAACCAAATTTTCTTCTAACTGGTGATGATAATGCTCAGGAGAGCTTGGCATCTTAAAAGATGACTTAATTTCTCTGTCTGCTTTGCCATACTGCTCCAGCCTTGATAAAGAATCTAGTCACGCTAGTTTCTAGATTTCTATCCTGGCAAGATTTGGTGTTTCACTGTAAGTGATGATATGCATATCATGTGTTCTGCTTTATGTACTCTGAAGCACCTGAACATAAAAACCAGATTAAGAAGACAAATGGCAAAGAGGGTAGGTGAGGCTGACTGCTCAGCAGATTATCTGGTTGTTCAGCTATTGCCTGAACAGCTGATTGCAGCCTCTTGATGGCTGTGGACAGAACTCTGCTCTTCCAGTGATACAAGAGCTAGTGTGTAAATGAAGAAAATATCATCACACCAAATCATGTTGTCTGTAGCTCCAGCTCCTGGCAGACCGAGGATTGACCCTTCTGAAATTTTCCCCCTGAATTATATGAAAAAATCATTATTCTTCTTACTAACTCCTTGCTTTTTTTTTTTTTTTTTTTTAAACAAAATGTAGATTGCCAGAAAGCTTTTGCCTTAGTTGTGAGGCCACCAACAGAACTCAACAACAAGCTGCTCAGTTTCCAGATGACAACTGAAGACCCTTGCAAGGAGGACTGGCTGAAGATGCTCTGCCGGCACGTGGCCAACACTATTTGTAAAGCAGATGCAGTAAGTACTCTGGAACCATGCTGCTGATTGAGACATTTCCCTCTTTTTGGCTTTAAGCACCTGAAGCTAAGGAAGTTAATAGTGGACATGCCTGAGGTAAAGTAGAGTAGAAAACATTTGTGCCAACAGGCCTGCAAGTGAGTGTTAAAAGGTAGAAAAGGAAACAGCCTGGAAGTTAGCTTGTGCAGAAGCTAAGTAGTGCTTAAAAATCAAAAATTATTTATAATTAATTTGTGATGGTGAAAGTGTATGATTCAACTCTGCACTGTAGTTCTAACAAGAATTGTATTCAGCTTGCTTCTTTCACAGTTATCTTTGAATTTACAATCCCAGTGTTGTTGATCATTTGTGTTGGATTAACCCTGTGTTAGTTTGAGTTCTTTGCTCTACACCTTACTGTACTGTAATGCAAGAGACATGAAGCATCTTCCTCCCATAGACAGAAATCTACAACCTTAAAACAAGGAAATAAGAAAACCAGTGAAGTAAAGGAGGCACTGGCCTTGCCACAATTCTAGAAATTCAGCATGTGGGCTTTCTATAGTCAGAAAACCACCAGTTTGAGGAGTAGATCCTCTCCAATTACAGCAAGAGGCTTTCAGTTGATGTTTTAATTATGTAAAAGTCTATGCATATCAGTCATCTCCATTTGCTGCAAATACGTGCAATACGTACAGCTGAAGCTACTTGGTGTAAACTAGAAATGCTTTATGTTCTGCAGTGTATTCTTACAGTACAATATTTGAAAGGCATGCTTGTTACAGGAGAGGTAATTAAGTAATGAAAACAACATCTTAGTTTTATTTTGTGTGTCTTGCGGTCTAGGGACTTAAGAATAAGAGATTTGGGCTTTGTGGTTTCCCTTCCCTTCTAGGTACTGAGTATGAAAAGTGCTGATGTGGAAGTGTTAATTTTCTTTATTCTGTGTGTTGCCTATCTTCAGTATTTTGTGTAACATATAACTTGGATTTTTAATAGAAATTAAACCTTTGTGTAATAAATGTACAGTTCCCTCTTGCCCCAAGACACTCAATCATATGCTGACAAATTGTAACCTACTTTGCTGAATCCCATTAGTTATAATTTCTGTACCAACTATATAATACTTCTTTCTTGCTTATTTAAATGTCAAATTGAGCTTCAATTTAAGCACTTTTGCCTGGTTTTAGACTTCTAGAGCATCATGTGAATGGAGATAACATTGACTTTGCCACCTGGTGGCAGCAAAGGCTTTGGCTACTCTTCCTTAGACCCCAGGAATGGCCATAAAGCTGCTGATTGAGATTTTTTTTTTTTAATATGTAAAATGTGTTTTCTCAAAATGCAGACAACAAACAGCAGAAAAAAAAATCGTCCCAGCAACTTCCCACTCCCATGTGTGCCCCCTCTGCCCCCAGGTTTTGTAAGTAGGTAGCCAGAGATTGCTTTGCACATGCTGGGGTTTTAAGAATGAGGCATGAAAAAGCCCAAAACTTGTGGCTGTTCTGCAATATGTATTGCACTTAAGCTGAAAATCTTTAGTCTTAATGTTTGACAGCTGGAGCTCTCAAGATTTCACTTCAGAAATGTGCTAGATGTGTCAGTGGAATAAAGCAATGTTTGCCTTGGAAACTCCCTGGGGATGCCTCAGAACTACTGCCTTTAATTTGGTCAACTGGACTTGAAACAGAATCAGACAAACTGAATGTGAAACTACTGATGAAGTGGTTTCACAAACTGATTGCACCAGCTGTTTATCTAATGAAATGCCTTGAAAACAAATAGCTGCTGGACTGTATAAAGAGTTAAATATGGAATATGGCTATTAAACCCTCTAAATCTGACCTAATGGACTAGAAAACTGTATTTTGGCAAGTGCTGATATTTGACCATTATTAAGACTATTTTTGTCTACAGGAAAATCTCATTTATGTTGCTGACCCTGATTCAGTTGAAGTAAATACTAAAGATATGGACAGTACTTTAAGCAGAGCATCCAGGGCAATAAAGAAAACCTCAAAAAAGGTAAGATAGTGCTTTTTATCTAGAGAATTGTGCTGGGATTCCTCTTTCAGGTGGTTTGTGGTATTTACAGTAGTGACAGGAAAAACTTAATCTGCACTAAAACTCTTAAATATAATCTCCTTAAAGAAAGAAGGTGAGGGGTGTTTAAGGTTTTGGAATATCTGTATATATAGTCTTAAGTATTACAGTCATAAGTATTATGTAGTCATTTTTCAGTCTGTTATGGAACTTAGGCTGTTTAATACTCTGAGTCTTTTAAATATAATGTAAAATTGAGAAGCAACTTAAAGGAGGGGGGCCTGACTCTGCAGGGCTGAGGGCTGGGGGGAAGCCTTGGTGACCAAACCTTGCTTTGACTTCTCCCTGAATCTCTGCCCTCCTCTCTCCCTCCTGTGTTGTCCTCATATTTGGACAGGATGAGAAGAACGAGGATGATGGGAAGCCTTTAAAAGTCAGATCACTTTAGATGTTGGTGTTATCCAACCATCAACACTTGATACACATCCTAGAGATTTTCAGAATGGTAGCCTGTATAATAGTAGTTATTACAGCCTGGTTTTAGTCAGTGTTTAACCACTTGTCAACCTCCTCAGGTCACAAGAGCCTTTTCTTTCTCCAAAACACCCAAGCGAGCTCTGCGCAGGGCTCTGATGTCTCACAGCGCCACGGAAGGGCGGAGCCCCAGCTCTAGCGAGAGTTACATCGGCAGCCGCCTGACCAGCACCTCCTCCCTCGCGGTGAGTGAGTGAGCTCTGCAGCCAAGGAAGGCACCTTCAACATCACACTCCTGTCATGGCTGCTGCTGCTCTCACTTTAGCAATTCCAACATCCACAGTGGGGGAAAAATAATTTTAACTGCATTCATAGGGATGTGATTTTCAAGAGCTGTTTAATGAGAAGCCTTGCTTCCCGAAAATGCAGAAAAATCTTGGTGCACTAGAAACTGGGGGTTGCCTTACACATTTAAGTTGAAAAACCCCACAAATCTTTTTTGCTCGGCATGGAATATGTTTCCTCTTCTGAGAGAGTGAGAAAGTTTCAGCACAAGTCTTATATTGGTTCATGCTTTTGATTTTGAACACTAAGTGGAAATGTGGTGTACAACCCTGAATAGTATGGTGAATGTTTCAGTCAAAGTAGTGAGATGACAGACATCCTGTGAAACAAACTGGGAAGGAAGGGTAGAGAAACATAGATGCTGCAGCCTGCAAGTTTGTAAACAACAAGGGAATTATCTCCTCGTAAATGTTTAAGAAAACTTGGTAAAATAAAATATTGTTCTACATATTGCAACTCTTCTGCTATGCCTGGCTGCCTGTTACAGCTTTCTCCTGCTACATTAGGCCAAACTCAATTTCCTAATACAGTCTAGTAAAGCAGACTACATTTGGAGGAATCTTTTCATCATCTTTGCTTTTTATTATAGTGTTTGAGTAAATTTGATCAGTAAACACCTACCTTCTAGTCTGTAGTATGTGGGACAGAAGGCCAAGAAAAGGGAATCCTTTTCATCTTTCTATTACTGACTGATGTGTCAGTACTTCAATATTGAGGTAATTCAGTATGTTTGAGTAGCCATTAAATTGTACAACATAGAGATATAGCCCTGCTCTCCCACATGAGAAAATATGAAGCAGTAAGGGAGGAAGTATCACAGCAGATTCCCTTGCTTTAGAGGAAATTAAAAAAAATCATCTACCAATGGGGCTATAGTCTGGTTTTCTGTAGACTTTCTTCCTTCTATTATGATTATGGCAACAATTGTTTTTGCATTCTAATTGTCTTCATTTTGATTCAGCACTGTATCTTATTTCTCATGAACTTGCAAGTCATGTACTTCTCTTTTTGTGCATATCTACCCCAGACAAAAATACTTGTTTTCCACAAAATCTTAGAGACTTACAAAACCTTGTTCCTGTTTCAGATTCTTCCCAGATTCCTCTTGCACCTGTGGTAATAAGCTGCAGCTTTGCAGCAGATGATGTGTTGTGATTTTTTTTAACCAATGCCACACACCACTGAACTTGCCTTTTTGGTTCAGTTATAAGGTTGAGGGGAAAAGAAGTTTGGATTCCAGCCCCTTGAGTTGGAATACCAGTGCAGTTGTTGATAGGAAACTAAAACTGCAGGAAACCTGTCTGAGTCCATTAAGAGTCAAAGCTGTTATTCAGACATACTGTTTTATTTAAATTAAATTTTGGTCTATGCTTATGTAGGAATTTTTTGGTGCAGAAAAAAAACAGAGTAAAAATATCAATAAAGCTTAGATGCTTGGTTTTTTTTCCTTGTTTGAACTAACTCTTAAATCCCTCCTAATTGTAGATTGCTCGTTCCTCTTCCACGTGCAGCATAAGTGGATCTGCCAAATGTGCTGTTCATGTCCATCGCTCCAGTTCTGTTGATTGGAGCTCTCAAAGTTCCAAGCCTCGACCTGTGCTGTGTCCTGGCCCTCGAAATACTCATCTTTCAAATGCTGTAGAAGCAAAAGCCTCTTCCAACTTGGAAAGCTTAAATGGTCATGCTTTGGACAGACCACGTGCTTTCCCTTTTGTTACTGCCACTTGTGCTAATGCTGGAGGTGATAACCAGCGTGGTGCTGGGAAATTCTGTGCATCAGATCCTGACTGAAGTGAGCAAGAAATCCTGAGTTCTATAAGCTAAGAGAGCATGGTACAGCTCTAATGCACAAAGGGCTTCAAGTGGTGTTGGGTTCTTCTTTAACGTCCTCTAATGCACAGGGTTGGAGTCAGCACTCACGTGTGGTTCTGGTTCTGGGTGCAAACTTATTTTTTCACAAACTTTTAATGAAACTTTTTGGAGTTTTTTAAAAATTGATACACAGTTGAATTCCTCACTGTTTCAGTTCAGGTGTCCAAATGGCCATGTAGATCACTGGCCAGAGTTCTGAGAACTTTAATAACTTGGTTGCAAGGAAGTCTTGAGCAGCTCATTTTACCTGTGGGTTTAGTTTTTTGTTCTCTATCTGTAAATAAAAAAATACCTGGTATAAAATACTCAAGCCTAATAAGAGCTGCTCTATAAAGAGGAGTTTAGGGTTAAATGTTCAGATATTGCCAGTGGCTGCAAATGGAGGACACGCAATAAACAGGCATAGGGCTTGTTCATAGTGAAGTGTGTATTCCCTTACCTGCCCAAAATATCCCTGTTTAAAAGATTCTTGAAGCATGCAGGTGCACAAGCCATCCAACTACCGTGACCTGTTGATGTGCTGAGAAGCTTGGCTGGCTGTTTAAGAGCAACAGAGGATTGCTTGTGCGAGTATCTTGAGGTCTAATGTGAAAAGAATATAAAATCTCAGCTAATCCAAAGAGGTTTACTTTTAGTGCTACATATTGATGTGTTGGTTTCACAGTAATTAAGTCTCAGAAGCAGCTTATTCTCCAAGCATCAGAAAAGTCAGCTTCTTGCCTAGTGTGTGCCCATCCAGGCACAGCTAAAGCAAGCTCTGACAAATCATTGGGACGTCTGTTGCCTCCTGCAGTCAAGGAGACATGTGTTCAGCATCTCATTTGGGGCTCAGAGCTGATGATAACACAGAAACTTGTAGGATTGCAGGGGGAGCTCTGTTTCTCTAAGAGATTATCGTAGTGTATCTTGCCTTCATTTTGGAGGGAGATTATTGCTGCAAAAAGTGATGCAAGATGTATACTAATACTTGTTAACAGCTACTCTTCAAAAACATGTTCTTGCATTTCAAATCTCTCAAGGCTGGTAACAAGGAAAAAAAAACTTCTGCAATTTTTGCAGTATGTTAAGTTTCCTGTTCAAACTCTAGAAATGCTGAATCATTAATTTCAAAAGCTGCCAATCTTCGAGATCTTCTGCACTCACTCATTCCTTGTATGATATGTGAAGGTTGAGAAATGGCTGCTGCACTACTGAGATTGGCTCATAAATAATAACTTTTTTTTTTTGTCCAACAGGGTGTTCCTTCTCCTTCCTTGGTCAGCCTTCCCTCGATCTTTGAGAGGAGGAGTCACACATTAAGCCGATCAACAACCCACTTGATATGAGGCAGGTGGGACAGACTCTGCTCTGTGGGAGTGACTGACAGGCAGGTGGCTGGGCTGTGACACCTGTGACTGACATCAACGGTACCTTAGTCATTAGCACTTAGCAATGATTAGCAAAATGTTAGATGACACTAAGTTAATCACAAGGGGGGTTTAGTTGTGTTGAAGCAGACCAGCCAATCAGTGGAATAAGTAACTTGGCCTTCATTTAAACACAGTATTCCCTTGTACAGATTTATTTCCTTACCAGCATAACTGAAACATGTTCTTCTCTGGAAATTGTCCCCTCCAGGCGATAAACTGGTTTGTCAGATCTTGAAATGAAGATGATGATCACATAATTTACTGCTAGTTTGGATGACACTTACGCTTGCCTAACTTCATCTACTGGCAGAGCACTCTAATGTTTGAATTGTGGATTTCTTAAATGGAGATACATTATGAAGTACCTGACCTTTCAAGTATGACAGTTAACCTGTTGTACAGCTGCTTATTCCAGATATTTTATAAATGTAGTTGTTTATAATTAAATAGAATTGAGTTTTGTGATTATGATCTCCTGCAGCCTCACTGTAAACACAGTGGTAAGAGGAGCTTTGACCACCAAAAATGATCAATTGAATTCTTTGTCTTGCTTTGAAGTGGAAGTCTGAGGAAAGGAATTAGACTTCTGTTTAGTAGGGTTGTTAAAAAACCAAACCTCCACACATTCCCCATACTTGGTTAACAGATCATTATTTAATGCATGGGATTATTGGTGTGACATTGGAACTTCAGGGTCCAATTTTGGCATGTCAGATTTCAGTGTACAACTCCTAAGGCTTTTAGGCTTTCTCATGTATTTATGTCTTCCTTTAAAACTATGTTCACTTCTGTCATCTCTGAACAGTTTGTACCCTGCAATGCACTCTCACAAACTATCTGAATATGTAAATTTCTGCATTTCATTAACAGTTCAACTGTTGGTATTAGCAGGAGTTCACAACTTCTGGTTTCTTTTTAACACCTGTGTTTTGTCTTGTATCTATATGTAACTAGTGATGCTTTTGAATGTGTCAGACTGCACTGTTTTTTATATCTCTTTGTGTCAATCTGAGCAATGTAAATAAACTGTTTAAAATAACACTGCTTCTGGCTTTGCTAAACAAGCTTTTATGAAAGTTAACTTTTTTATGTGGGGGGGGGAAAAAAAAGCATTGTTGGGCTCCAGCCTACAACTGTACTCTGATTATCTATGTAGTTACTCCTAATAAAGTATACCACTTGATAGGCCTGAATATTTTTTGTTTTTTATTAATATATTCATGAATGTCCCCTGGATCCCTGGATCTATGTGTTCAGTCCATGGTTTGGTGGTGTTGTTGTTTTTTTTTTTTGGTCCTTGTCCATTCAGAATAAGCATCTGAGCTGAATGTGCACTGATACTTCTATCAAAAAGTGGCTCAGAAATAAACTATTCAATACTATGCTAAAAATCCAACAACAGTTCTCAGTTTCTGTTTCTTTTGTTATTTTTGGAAGGCCATCTTCAGCCTGGTAACTTCTGTGCAAACTTACAGCACTATCAGCCTGTCACTCACAGTGCTGAGTCGTCCTGCTCTTCAGTTGTTGCACATTGTAATGGAAGAACCAGTTCTGCCCAGACTTGCTAACTCCTGGAGAAGGAGGAAGGCTATACCAGCTTTTGGTGGGACTTTATCCACTTCTACATTGTGGATGCATTATCTTAACCTGTTATGTCAAGTTTCAGCAAGAGCTGCTTCTACTTTTATGAAAAAATAAGTGTACTGTTAACAGATGTTAGGGTCTGCTCAGTATTTCTCTTGATGGGAGAGTGTTTTACAGCTGAAACACAGCAGCAAAATTTTGACTAAGATGACAGAACAGGCTGGGAGGTAGAAATGAACTTGCTGAGTTAAAAAGGTGATCCAGAGTAACAGAAACAAGCCAAAATAAGGAATTTTTTTACAAATGAGAAGTTTGCCTCACCTTTTCCATTTCCAATATTGGATGTACTTGTAGCATTGGAATAAGTACATAATTTTGGAGGGTATTTTGGCTGGTGTTCTTTGAAATCTGAAGTGAGACTGCTTCCCCAAACCAGAATTTTAAACACTATTACTTTTACCATGGGATGTGACTTACTGAGTAGCAGTTCTGTTTTTTTAAAACACCTAGCTTCAGTCATGATATAGACAATTCACATCCCCGGAATAATTTTTTAAACTTCAAATTTGGTCAGTTTAGTAGAATTCAGTATAATTTCCTATGTCTTTTTGTTGAGGTTTCTGAATTGTAAAACTGTAAGTTCTGCAACTCTTTTAAGAAAAAAAAAACTGAGATAAAAAGGACATTCTAACATCTCTGTGCTACAGCATCAGCCAACACATGTTCAACATACAGAATTCTGTCATTCAGAAAAACTGGAATTCTGAAGAGGAGGTCAAAAGATGGTCTTTGTTTAAAACACAACTTTTTCTTGTGGGCTGTACAAAAACAGTTTAATGAGCTGCTCTCAATGCTACAAGAATCCTCTTAACCATTGCTCTAAATTGGTAATTGAAGGACAGCTGCCAAAGGAAAAGGTCTTCTTTTGGGTGGGTGTTTGGTGGTGTGATGTTTAAGGAAGCAAGAGCTTGTTTGCTTGCTTAAAGAAATTAGATGAGCCCCAAGAAGAGACTGGAGGAGGTCTGGAATAGAGGTTGGAACCTAGAATTCATACATATACACTTACAAACTGTTAAAGCATTAATGGCCTAACATGGTTAATCTTTTATAGGTTCTTGTTCAGAGGGAAAAGTGGAGATCTCACAGCTGCTCGAGAGCACCTGTTTGCAAATTTGTGTAGATTCAACAGGACAGCTTAACCTGTGCTTTGCAGAGAAGTAGTTGCTGTTTCAAAGGCAGGAGCTGCAAACTCCTCTGCGAGGTGGATGTTTACAGCCCCTGAAAGCCAGCCCTCACAAAGAGGGGCAGCTAGAATGTACTTTAAAAACACAAAAGCTTTTGAAAGCTGAAAATGCTGGCTGAGGGTGAAGGCAAACTGGTGCCACGTTCTTTGCCTTGGGACCGGTTTTAAGCGCAGAGCCAGAAACCTGCCCGCTCCCAGCAGTGAGGAGAGCTGAAATGGAAACGGGAACACCATGAAAACAAACTAATTAAACATGTAGTGAAATAGATGTCACTCTGTCAGATGTTAGGCAAACAACAGCAATTTTTTGTTAAGAACATTACCACTACTGAGGGCAGAATTTTCAGCTGGCACAGAGTATCCTGTCAGCCTCTATACAAGTGCAACCAGGCCTTTGTATACTTAATTTAGGCAGTTAGAAGTGCAATTACCACCCCACCTGCAAACTGTAATTAGTTTAAGCTGTGTTGATGCCTTTTTCAGCTGATCCATACACTGACACTGATTTCAAGAACAGAGCCTGACTATTGTGGGAGCTACCCTCTGTTTTTGAAGTTATTATATATAAATATATATATATATGTTTGTGTATTTAGAGAAACAAAAGGTTCTCACAAAGATATATGAAGCAGCCTTTTATTTTTACCCCCTGTAGGGAGGCCTAGTGCATGTAGTTTATATAAGTGAAATGAAGGAATTTCAGTTCTGATATTTATACTAACATGGGTAAAAAGAGGAGAACCTCTACACCTCATTCCCCCTCTTCCCCCAGCTCCTCAATTTCTTTAAGGGCTGAAGAAGAAGCTCTTGGCCTAATGCTGGAGAGCCCAGTTTTGCTGCTCAGTCTCAGGAGTGCTGTAGAGCCCATCCTGGTTTGAGGGAAGTAAAATCTTGCACCTACCAAAGCCCACGAGCAGGTTGTGTTCTGCTGCTCCTGCTCAGGTTTCTCTGGCAGCTCTGAAGATCAGGTAAAGGAGGATTTTTACACTTCTCTCACCTCATTCTCCATCCAAAATGCAACAACCTGATAAGTCCACTATCAATTTATTAATGGATTCTTTAAAATGGAGTTGAGTGGAATATAGACAGTACTGCCTGAGCTCTTGGAGATTTTGAGTTGTGTACAGTTAACAAAGATAACGCTTATTAATGTTTATTTGTCAGTGTCTGGATATGCCAACTTCCTCTTGTAAATACTAAACTTGTGTCTTCATCCAAATCATCAGCAATGCAGTGGTTGTGTTGGATTGTGTATTCCTACACACTTTGTGCTGCTCTCTGATGGCATTTCAGTGGTTTCTCCAATGTTTCAGCCTGGAGGGAATGTAAATATAAGCATAAATGGTTTTGATAGTGTGCCTTTTTTCTGTGTTTCAATGGCTCATGCATTAGAGTTGGTATGGCTGACAAATCAGCACTGATTGCTAATTAAAAAGTGGAATATATTAAGGAATTTCACACTTCCACTTCTGCCTCCAATTGAAACCCTGGCTGTATGAGTGTGTGCTAGGGAAGCTCTAATGGATGCAGTCTAATTACTTGCCATTTTTGCTTTGACTTAACAGTTCATGAATTACAGTAACTCTGACTAACAGATCACTGCTGATTACTAATTAAATGGCAGAATTTGGTTTAATGCACCTCCAGTTATTACCCCCACAAAAAGTGACATTCCACATCTTAACAAAAAAATCTTTTTCTCTGCTTGTTTGTTGATGTGTAAAAGCTGATGTTATCCTCCCTTTGGAAAAGAAAAGTTCTTTGGGCACATTTAACAATAGCAGTTGATAAATACATTTCAAAAGTAAATTTGCTGCTGTGCTGCTATAAATGAGGCTTTGGGGAGAAAGTGTTTCAAGGCAGCTGTGCTGGTTTTGGCTGGGGTTAATTCTTTTCACAGTAGCTGATGTGTGGTTGTGCTTTGGATTTGTGCTGGGAGCACTGTGGATAACTCAGGGGTGTTTTGGTTATGGTTGAGCAGGGCTTACACAGAGCCCACAGAGCTGAGGCCTTTTCTGCTCCTCACCTCAACCCCACCAGCGAGGGGAATGCACAAGGGTTTGGGAGGCGACAGAGCCAGGCCAGCTGACCCCAATGACCCAAGGGATATTCCAGACTGTGTGATGTTGTGCTCAGCATAAAACTGAGGAAGAAGAAGGAAGTGGGAATGTTCAGAGCAATGGTTGTTGTCTTCCCAAGTCACCCTTGGGTGTGATGGGAAGTCACTGTTACGGCTTTCCCGGGGCTGGCTGAACACCTGCCCGCCCATGGGGAGTGGGGAATGAATTCCTTGTTTGGCTTTGCTTGTGTGCATGGCTTTTCCTTCCCTTACTAAACTGTCTTCATCTCAGCCCACAAGTTTTCTCACTTTTGCTCTTCTGATTCTCTCTCCCTCCCACCTGGGAGAGCGAGCGGCTGCGTGGGGCTGAGTTCAGCCACAACAGCAGCACAAGGACTCCATGGCTCCTGCCACTCCCATTCCCTTATGGATCACCTCAGCCCTCCTTAAATGAGCACACAGAACAGAGAGTTTTAATCCTTTATCTGCAGGGGAGGACAATTCATCCCCTTCCACAGGGACTCCCCAGGTCACCCAGATGAACAAATGGACTGACTTCCTTTCTCTTTATTTGCCTTTTCTATTCAACATACCCAGAATTTAGTCTGATTTCTGACAAGATCAGTACTCTCCTAATTTGTGATATGTTTTAATTTGTGATAGTGATCTGTAGAGATCAGCTGCTGAGGTTGGCAGTTTTTCTCATGATGGTGTATGTCTGCTGCTGAATGGCAGTGGGTAGAATAATGGAGAGCCTGTAAATGGCATAACTGCTATAACTCTTTCTGAATGCCCACAAATATTCAGTTTTATTCCAGACATAGAATTAGAACTCATTAAAATTGCCACCAGTCTTTTCAAAATCGCCACCAATCTTTTAAAATCAAAGACATGGCAGCCTGATAAACTTTTCTTTATGTTGGTTTCACCTTTTACCGAAACACAGCAAAACTTTTATCCTAAAAATAAAAAAAAGACTGCTCTTCTGAAAAGAAATTATGCTTCTCTAATATCTTTCAGTTTGTGAGCAGGCCCCTAAGCATGTGAATATTTCAATATGCAGTTTATAAAAATCCATCAGAGATAGTGCTCAAGAGCAAGGGTCAAAAGAAATGGTATGATACTTGAGATCCCATATATCAAAAAGCACAGTGTAAAAATCCTTGGCATGTAGGTGATCTTAATGGTCCCTTCTGGACTTAAAATGTATTACAGAGAGAAACTATCAAGTCATTTTTATAATTTAAAGCTTTATCTTTTCCTTGTTAGTAATTCTTCCTGTCTGAATATCATTGTTCACCTTAAGCAAAATAGAGAATATATTATTAGTGGAAGGTAATAAAAAGGACTCTGTGTTATTGCGGTCACTACCTGTAATAAATGTAAAATTTGGTGTTCCAAAGGGTGTCAAAAAGGTCCTTTTCTCTTTGTTTCCATCTAAAGTATTTCATAGCATTGCTAGCAATAGTAAGTCAGAGCAACACATTTCTACAAAGACAAGAATATGGCAGTGTCTGAAAAACAAACTATCCCAGGTCATCATAAATGAACCACTGGAGTGTTGGTTAGAAAAAGAAGCAAAAGATTCCCATGTGAAATTGTGAAATTAGGACTTTTGACTACAAGGCTTCAGAAAACAGTTTATGATACTTATCTATAACTCTGTGTCGTTCATAATGGTTTTATTTTTTTAAATATATATATATATTGGGAGATATTAAAATGTGTAGATATCCAGAGAAATGGGGCAGTTGCTTTCAACAGGCATTTTCACTGAGACCTACTATGCCTCATGTTCTCCATGTGCCTGAACATGTGAGCTCTGCCTGTCCTCGTAGTCTTGGTGAGTACTGAGATGAAGTTTTCTGCAGCTGACAGCCCACAGGATGTAAAAATTGCAGCATTTGCTCTCTTTGAGTAGGAAATCACTGGAATGACTCAGCTCGAGTAGTTAGCGTAGCAAGAGTGACCTTTGGAAGAAGGCTGTCATATGGAGCTGCTCTGCCACTACTCTCCCCAGTTTTCCTTTACTCAAGAATGGCCAGCTTCAGTCATCACTTTAATTGAATATTCTCCATATTGAGAGGAGTAAAAATAAACATTCTTCTCGGTTTATTCATGCATACGCTGGAATCATCCGAGTGTGATATCTGAGAGGAGCTACATGATTATGATCTGAAAGGAGAACAAAGTCCATCTTGTGCAAATTCTTGTTTCTTCCCTGCAGACTTTGAAAGAGGAAAGAGATTGCAGAATCCTAATACCCATTGAAGCTCAAGAAAGCCAAGGCTGTGAGCTCCTGCATTAACCTTTTTAGCATTCTGCTGGCTAATTGTCTGTCCCTTTCACCTTTTCGTCCCAGGTTAATGGGGTGGTTAACAGGGGAGGACAGGAACAGTTGGCCAATCACACCACAAAGCAAACTGAAAAGGTCAGAGCCATCTGCTGTATTATTCATGGACTATGCCTTGCCGAGGTATCTCAGATCTCATGTCTTCTCATGATGAATTACAACGAGAACAAGAAATGGCCCAACGTGAAATTGGCTCTTGTGACAATAATTGGAGTGCGAATGGGGAAATGTGAAACTGTGGCCTGCTGCTGTTCTGGTTTTTGAGATTGAGGGGGTGTGATCACATCTAGCCACTGAGTGAGCAGCAGGTTACATTTGTATGGCCTCTCAGCTGGGTTATAACTTTAATACCATGTGTCCTGATTCTTCTGATTTCAGCCATGGACTTTGATTTAGAAATATTGCGTGATGCCTAATATCCCTCTTATAACTTCTGTGTCTATAAACTCATGACTAGCTTATAGATACCTTAATATCAGACTCTTTTTCTATTATGTGGTATTTTGTTTTGAAGTACTAGTGTGCTAACTCCCAGGAGGCCCTCAGGAGTGGACCATTAGCCAGTCCTTATTCTCAAGAATTTGCAATCTGTAGAGCCAAATTTGAAGAAAAACTTGATGTAACCATTATATTTTCCTTCATCTTGGATGTGAGACTGAAGGTGATACTTGCACTGTGCCTGAGGTGCTTCAAATTGAGTGCAGTCCCTCTCACTGACCCCACAGAGCTCAGCCACAAGCAGAGCACTGCTTTAATCCCTGCCAGTGGATCTCATTACTGCATGTCCTTGTTTAGTCCCTACAACTGGATGTCACGAGTTCACCTCATCTTGTTCCTCTGGTGATGTGTTTCATCAATACTTTAGATGTATGCCCACTTGGAACCGTAACCTTCTATTCTTCAAGTGTTTTTACCACACCCCTTTGACAGGAGAGACTTCCCAAACAGTGGAATATCATTTTTAAGAGCAACCACTGCCTGGTCTACCTTCTCCAGTTTCTAATTAGTGTTGTAACCTAAGAATATACCATACCTAGCACCTGGAGGAGTTGACTTTGCTTGTGTCTCTTGCAGGGAAGAGTTACAAGGCAGTCTTAGAGGAAAGGACTACTTATACCTTTTCCTTCCCTTTCTTAAAACTGGTAATAGTGTTCTTTGCTTTTCTTTGAGTGGTTTCAACTGCCATCAGTTGCCTGGGGGCAGTGAACCTGGCTGTCAACAGATAAATCATTTCTGTGACAAAAAAATTTCTGTGATGGAGGGAAACAAGCCCCCATCATTCATGTGGGAACAGGTCTTTGAAAGAGAAGTGACCTGAAAGTGGAGCTCGTGGGGAGTGGTCTCAGATGTGTCCTTGTGCATAGGACTAAAATAGCCACAGAAACAATGGGCCAGGCTCTTAATGTGCCCTTAGCAAAAAAATGAGGAAATTGCCATAGAAATTGCCAGCTAAGTGGCCAGAGGATTGTTACAACCCAGTCTGCAGTTTATTAAAAAGGAAGTTTATCTACCTCCCCCTCCTTCAACTTCCTCATTGTCCAGCCAAAATGTAGTATATCCATGAAATAAATAATTGCCTTTTTTGTTTGTTTTTTCCCCACAACTTGAATAGTCCTGAGCAAAATGCTATGCACCTTAGGGCCTGGGGATCTGTGCACTACAGATGGGTATTTTTGGAAAACAGCATTGCCCTTCTCCATGACAAGAGGCTTCTTTCATGTTTGCTTTGTGTTGTTTCCTGGCTGACCTCATCTCCTGACAGCTGCTTTCGTCTGAGGCTCTCTGGGGGCTAAAGGGCACGGTAGCCAGGTGTCGGCCTAGATGTTTCTGACACCTTGCAGATTGATTTGGGCTATGGCCTCTCTCTCCCTCTCTAAGTGATGTATTGATCTGCTGTGTAAGACAGGTTTTCCGCCCTACTTGATATCTGAAAAGTGAAATGTCACATCTTGCCTCGGATCTGGGTCTCTCACAAAGCTGTGCCATGAGACTGGAGCATTTCTCTCAGGGTGCTCGGCTCCACTTGGTCACGTTGCACACACAACTGTTTTTTTCTTGGCAATGCTGCTTTTTCCTTCCCAAGGATCACCTGCTTTCAGTGCACTTTATTTATTTTTTTTCCCAACATTCCAGGTAAAAATACCCGATTGTCATTAAATATTGCAGAATTCTAAGCCCGCTTGAAACAAATTAAGAGTATTTATTTAAGAGCCTCATGATTTACCAAAGTGTGTGCTGTGACTCGCTGATCTGTGGAGAGCAGTCTCTCTGATTTAGTGCATGTCTGCTCATCAAAGATGGATGATTGCCACTATGTGTCATAAAACTTCATCTGACAAAACCAACTCCATGGCAAAATAATGCTGTCTCCAAAGGGCAATAACTCTTCCCTTCTCTGTCCTACATATTTAAGGAGCTCTGATTTTTCTCAAAAAGATTTCTTTATTCTGTTAACAATGAACAAAGGACCATCAAAGCTTTTGCCCGTGTTTCTTATTTTTCAGAAATCTTTTTTGAGAGCCTGGGAAGGCAGTCTCTAGCAACTAAAATCTTGTAGACCTTAGACTGCTGCCTGTGATAAAGATAATGGGAATTAAATGGCTAAATACCTTTTGAGGTCATGGATTTTTAATTAAATCTTAGGGCTGGATTTTTTTTCTTTCTATTCTTTTGTTTTAAAATCACCCTTGAATAAGAAAAAGCAGTGAACTGAATGCTGGTTTTATAAAGGTGGGGTAATTTTCTTATAGAGTAAACACAGTGCACTGCCAGCCTTAGCAGAGCCTGTGAGCTTCACCTGGGCAAGCATCACCTGCTCAGGTGACCTCTGGTGTGTTGCTGGCTGAGGATCCCTGTTTTCCATGCTGCCTGGCTGAGAAGCCAGCAGGGGTTTATAGTTTGGATGCAGAATATTCTGACAGCAGGACATTTTTGCCTGGGTATTACTCACAATTTAAAATGCAATACAATTGAATGAAATTGAAATTTAATAAAAATTAATGAAATTTAAATTTTAATTAATTCAACTTAAAGTTAATTCAATTTAAAATAAGCCTTTCACAGACAGCTTTGGCTAATGAAGTACAGGATAAAGCACAGGATAAAGATAATCTATAGAAAGGGGAAGGATCATTAAGTAGAAAGATGACTTTTGTTGGCCTATCTACCCAATACCTATAAAATCTATAAATCTTCTCTTTGGTTCTATGGCTAAATGTTAGGGTCAGAAATGGACAGGTGTGGAGTAAAATTCATGTTTTCCATCTCAGCTCTTCTCATTGTTTTGTTCCTTAAGAAATTATCTTCTGCTGTGTTTAAGTAGTTTTCTATTAGTCCAATACGTAATTACAAAGAAGTTGTGTCAGAAGAATGTCCCTTTCCCTCTATAAAAAATCTTAAAAACTTTTGTGATCACTTTATTTCAAAACTAATTGTCATTAGAAAGTAAAACACATAAGGGTGCCTCTCATACAATTGGCTACTGTAGCAGTACCCAACTTCATAATTTTATTTTTTTTCTCTCTTTCTATTTGGATTCAATAACTTTACTGCTGTGGAATAGACTCTTTCATTGAAATCTGTTCATTGAAACCAGGAATTTATCACAACTCTGCCTTTAAATGGCATTGAAAAACAGCCACTTTAAAAGGAAAGGATGATGACGGAATTAATCTCAGGCAAGTTTTTCTTGATAAGGAAAGAGAACAGAGGCTTCTGGCATTTATATGCCAAAAATCAACACATGGAGAAAAATTAGTATTCCACATTTCTGTGGCAAGAATCATTTTTCTATTAAATCGAAATGAAGTTCTGAATAAATATGTTTTCCCATGAATCTAATACACTAGAGAATACAGTAAAAGAATAATGACCTCAGTATCCCCCCCAAATAAAACAGTAATTAACCTAATAAAGAGCATATTCAGGTATTCATCTTCCTTGCAGGAAGGAAAAAAAAAAAAGAGGAATAATAGTACTGTGTACAGATATTCTGTAAGTACCAAGCATTCATAATTTTCTGTCTCTCTCTCTCCCTCCCTTACCTTTATTCATTCCCTTTTCCAGCTTTGGCAACACGCAGTATTTCTGGAAGGCAAAGATGAGAATCATCTCCCTTCACACTGAGTTATACTCTAGACCCAGACCCTATATAATGTGAGGATCTAAAGAATCAATCTTCCAATTGCATTTTAAGCTGAAATAATATTGGAGGGAAAAAAAAAGTCTGAATCAATCATCCTGACAGACGTCCAGTGGAGCATTGTTTCTTTAGGCACAACCCAGAGCAGCTGAGTGGGAATTAATCCGAGCGTGGTTTCCCATTGTGGTTATTCGTGTGTTGAGCTGTTACCAAAGGGCTCCTCAGCCTGAGCTTGGAGCTGTGCCTGTGCTCTGGCTGTGCTTGGTGCTGGTGAGGGCTGTGAGTGTGTAAGAGAGGGGTCAAGGTGAGCAGGAATGCTCATGGATTATCCCACCTGCCCCCTGGGCTGCTGAGGGCACAAGGAATGGCTCTGGGAGAGGAGCTCTGCCTGCTCCATGGAGCATTTCCAGGGGTCCAGCTGTGCTCAGCACTGAGCATGATGCTAAAGAAAAGAGCTTCTGTCGTGCTGGTGAACCTTGCTGGGCACTTGTGCCTGGGCTTCTGCTCCCTTGTTGCCAACAGATCCATTGGAACAGGAGCACAGAGAGGTGGGGGCTCTCCCAGGAGCCTCAGGGGCTGGCTCTGCTGGGGTGTGCTCACTGTATAATCATGTGGAGGATTAGAGGAAGGAATCATTATGCCAGCCTCATTTTTAAGAAGCTGAAAAGAAAAGCTTAGGAAATCATTGATCTGTCCAAAAGCACATGGGAAGCTTCACAAAGACCAACCACTTAGTGCTGAGCTGCAGTCCAGAGGCTTAGCCATATTATAAACAACCCCTAAGCCCCCAAGACTTCTCTCCAACAGACCAAATGAAAATATCTACCTAACTTTCTTCTGCAGTTAAAAGTCACCGTTTCTATTTTGGGGGTAGTTTCTGCATTTGGGTGAGCACAAAGAGTGAGAGGAAACAAAACAGGTCCTTAGTGATGGGTAGGATGTGGGCAATGGTGGCACCAGAACAGCAACAGGCTTTACAGCAGCTCCTTTAGGACCATCCATGAGCTCAGGCACCGCTGGTGATGTCACCAGAAAGTCCCAGGGGAATGATGCTCCTACCTGGAGCTGTAGCTCGGCTGCTGTTGTGTGCTTTTCATATTGACAGAATACCTGTCAGCTCCAGCCCCCAAAATAAGTTCTAATATGGCATATCAGGGGTGGAAATAATAGTGGCTTACATAATTGCAATGTTACTGACACAGCTGATGAGCTGATGATGTTATTTGCACAGCAGTGATGACATTCAAACCCTTGCCGACTCACAATTACACGGTGCGCGCTGAGCCCGAGCAGGATTTAAATTACCAGGGGAGCACAATGAAAATACAGTCTCTTGACAAGATAAAGGAGGGGGGAGCGGTGGAGAATGGCTTAAAAATCTCTTTTTGGTGGCTGCGGCGTTCGCTAGTGCTAATTCATGGCTTTTTACCTTGCACATTTCATTTTAAGAAAGTAAATTGGAAGCATTATGTTCTGCCTTTTTGCCTTGATTTAAAACCTGCCTGTGCCCGCTCCTCTGCTGCCTGCCTGTGGTGAGGCACCTTTGGGGCTCTCCCTGGGAAATGCAAATTTCTTGAATCAATAGCTTCACTTTTTTCTTTTCTTTTCATTTTTTTTTCCTTCCCCCTTCCCAGTAGAAGTTTAAATAAGAATACATGTGGGTGGGAGTAGGTAGGACACCGTTTGTAGCCAGCCCAAACATGACGAGTGTTAGAACAACAGCTGAAGGAAAATGGATTTCAGAAAAGATTTATTCCTAAGCAGAGCAATAACTGGCTCCAGACTGAAGCTGAGACAGAATCCCAGGGATATATGGCTGAATCCTGCAGCTGCCTTTGGGCCAAAGCAGCACTGAACCCCAGGTGAAGAGCTCTGCTGGGCTTGGCTCACAGCACAGCACTCACTGCTGGTGTTAGCAGTGATTCACATGAGGCTCGTTTTGGGCATGATCCCAGCCCACAGAGATCAATAACACCAGGTCAGTTCTTTGCACAGCTTGGATTTGGATTATGGTGCTCACCTGTCCTGCCTTGATCCCAGGAGTACCCACATGTGCCACGGGCAGTGCTGGGCAGGGGGGCAGAGGCTTCACAGCTCATCTGCAGGGCTGTGCTCAGCTCCCTGTAGCTGAACTTGCTGCCTGACTTCCTTAGAGTGAAGTCCCTTCAATCCTCTCCTGAATGTACAAAACCACACTTTTCCCATCTGCTCTTCCATGGCTTTATGGTCTTTTCCTCAAGTGCCTGGTGACCTGAGAACTTCTGAAGACAAACTGGGCTTCACCCATTTTTAATCCTCTGTTGCTACAGAGGATTGATATCTTTCTTTCAAGATATTCTGAGTATTCCCTCCACCCGAGTTACTCACAGCATTTCTGCTCTGGATCAGTGTCTGCAGCTGTGGTCCGTCTGGAGGCTCCTCAGTGCACAACTGCTCCATCTACTCCAGTTCCTCACATTTCTTCCTCATTAGCTCCTGATTTCAGGCTGCTCCTGACCCTATTTCTCTCACTGGATTTTTCTCTCTGTCTTTAGTCCGGCCTCTGTGATCAGCTGGAGGGAGCAGGAAAAGGAAATGAACAGAATGAAGATCAAATGGAAAGAGGAAAGAAATAAGAATAAAAGATGCCTTTTAAGCTAATTATATGCTTGGTCCACAGCACATCCTGTAGGTGCTTTGGGATCAAGGCGAGCAGAGAAATGTAGGGTTTTGGGGACAGAAATCTAAAAGTGAACCAGGTCCTCAGGGTTTATTTTGTGCTCTTCATGTTAATATTGTATTTATTTTACATTGCCCCCAAATTATTTGTGTTTCAAATTCTTGCACCTATCATGTGTCATGGAAGACATCAACATTGGAAATTGTTGATTTGGGGAGAGGCAGAACAAAAAGCAAGGGAAATAAAAATTAAAGCACCTGAGCCTCTGCAAGAGCACAGATAGGTGGTGTTGGTGTTTTCAACTCTCTGCCTTCAGTTTACACCCATGAGTTATCTGGGGGCTAAGGCTTAGGGGAATTAGGAGAGACAGATCTCCAGGCTGGTGGCTGAGTGAAAACGTGAAACAGGACAAGAAAAGCCAACTTGTCTGTCCCACCTGAAGGAGATTACACTACTTTTTTATGCCAGAGGAAAGCATGGGAAGGACAAGGTCTCTGTGTGTGCCCTTGGAGTCAGAAGCTGCTGCAGCAGTGGCAGAGCCATCAGCACAGACCTGCAGCACTGACAAGTCATGTCTCAAAGGTGTTTCTGCTCTTTTATTCTTGGGGAAAATCAGCTGAATGAGCAAGGTTGTGTCTGCCTCTCCTCAGTGCCACACATCAAGGCCTTTCTATTCCGACATGGAGTGAGAAGGTGAAAAGCATAATTAGTGCACCAGAAGTAGCTGGATGAACTGTAAGTCAATCAGCCTGCTCTGAATCTCAGTTCTGAGTTTGCTGGGAGAAGAAAATGATCTGTGGTCTGTGTGACTACCGAGCTGATCTGCTCATTCTTTACTGAAATGGTTTTCCATTGGTCTCTAAGGCTGGGCAGAATCTGTAAATACTTCTGGTTTTGGTAGATGTCTAATGCAGTTTCTGTCTGCAGTGAAAACACGGGGCTCTTTGGGTAATACTGCAACAGGATTAGCTGGAGGGATGAACTGCAGAGGGCCTTATCAGCTGAGACAAAATGTGGTGTCCCTTTGGCTTAGGGCTTGATTTGAACCTGCAGGAGTTCTTGAAGATGACATCCTATAGATTCACACACAGATAAGGATCACACAGGCCTTGTTTAGAGCATATAAAAATATTTCTGATCCTGCCCTTTTGTACCTGCTGGCCAGTGATGGATAAAGGGGAGTGCCTGGCTGCTGTGAGTGCTGAGCCCTGCTCTCTGGATGCCATCCTGATTGATTTGCTTGTGCCGTGCAGGGAGGTGGAAGCAGCACTTGCTGGCTGCAGCTGAATTACAATCATGGCAAGATTTCACTGTAAGGGACTCTGGAGGTCACCTGGAGCAGCCTCCTCTTCAAAGCAGAGCTTTGTGGGGACTTCATCCTCCATTTCTGAAAAACTTACTGCATTTCTGGTGATGCCCCTATCTGAAATTTCCTGGGTGCTCATGGTTGTGCCCTGAAACACCCCAATGCCAGTACATCCTTGCTTTTCCTGGGCACTCCTCGGGATAAGGACATCCCACAGATGGTTCCTAACCCCGTGACAGGCACTGGCTGCAACAGGGGAATGCTGTGAGACCATCCATCATCCCACTGCTTTTGTCCAAGTCCTGATGGGCCACAGATGTCACAGAACTTGTCAACCTTTGCTGTGAGGGGCCCTTCCAAGGAACAGATGTCTGTGTTACTGCCTGTCCAAAGGAAGCTTTCATCCAAAAATGGGGAAGCTGTTCTCATCACAAGCTGGCTTGAAAGCACATACAACTTTTAACAGACCAACGTGAATTTATTTGAGTACAAATGCATAATATCAGTTATAGAGTCTGCTAAAGAGTTTGGAATAAAACGAGAAAGAGGCAGAATCCAATAAGGAAAAACTCCTCTAGGGAAATAACTTCGTTTAGAACAAAATTTACTTGGATAAGCAGCAAGCAGACCCTGTAAATTGTTATATCATTAAAGTGTGTCTCGCATGGCTGCATGCATATGCATCCTCTGTGATGTGGTGCCTAAACATCCAAACTTCCCAAATCCCAATACAACTCTGAGGAGTCATGCTCAAGGAAGAGACAGGTGTTTTTGGAGATGTCTGCAGGAGCTATAAATAACAGGTAATGGCAAAAAGGATCTTCTGGCACACAGACTCTATTTTTATTGCTTGGGAGCTTTAAGTAATAGAAGGCAAATGAGCTGCCTTCAAACATGAAACACCCCTCAGTGTTTTCCTTTGTCTCCCATAGGTACTTGCTAAAGCACTCCTTGGAGTGACTATAACCAAAGCAGCAGTACTTGAAGGGTCTGTGAGTAAGCAGGGATGGCTATACAGGGTGTGGAGGAACAGCTTGAGAAAAGCTACTGATCTTTTAATAAAGATTAAATCCCAATCTATACCTTCCATTAAAGTCAATTAGAACAGAGGTTGCTAGGTGCTGGGGGGGGAAATAAACTCCTGATCTTACTGTTTGTGTGCTAAGAGAAGCATATTTGTTCTGTTTGGCAAGGGAGGAGTTCTGCCCAGGATCTGAGCTGCCTTGGGCAGGGCAAAGCCACTTCCCTGTGTTTGTTTGAGCACCCAGCTGTCACCTTGGACCTGCTGCTGGAAGTGTTCATAGCTGAGATGCAGATCCCAAAGATCAACCTGCTGTCCCTCACGCTCCATTCCTGCATTCCCCACGCCTCGTTTGCATGCACAGCCTCGCCCTAAAGCGGGAATTCTGTCAGACAGCTCCGGTGTGCCTTCTCACTGTGCAGGGATGAGCTCAGTGAAACATGGAAACCAGTGTTTGCCTGGAGGTCCTCAGCACAGCAGCAAAGCCCCAGTGCTAAAAACAGATGGTGGAAAGAGTCTTTGTTGATGAGGAAAGGAAAAAAAGTAACATTGATGCTGCTAATGAATTACACTTAATAACTACCTTAGACAATCCTTTAGTACTTCACAAGCTCTCCTGAAACCCCTGGCCAGCAGAGTGTTTGCTATCAGCAGCCTTGTTGATTCACACCGTTTTTCAGAGCAGTAGCAATTCCTGGTAACAAGTGTTTATAGGGCTGGAGACCTTCTGTGGTCGAGGGCAGCAGGTGAGCACGCTGCCCATTCATAACTGACAGCACCATTAGCAAGGGGTGGGGAAATGTTTACCTAAATCCTTATGTTGGGACTGGCAATGCCCAGAACTGCCTGTGATTTAACTGCCAGGCAGCTACAAGCACCTACATTATTCCAATTTTAGGACACTTACTGCTTACTTGCCAGATTTGCTGCTATTTAAAATTATTCCGGTGACTTATCACACTTCATAGCTTGGTGGAATGGACCAAAGGCCTTCTCAGCACAAAACTCCTTCCTGACAGCATTAGCAGTGTTCTGTTGGAGCTGTCATGGCCCTATTATGGATATAGATTATATCTGTTATAGACTGATTGATTTAGCTGGGAAAAAAACTATGCTTTTATGTACAGAAATTTCATTTCCTTCTGGTGTGGAGCAGAAAACGTAAAACTTCCCATGTGTCCTTCAGATCTGCATAAAGCCTTGTGTGCTCCAAAGTTCCCTGTTAGTAGCCACAGCTGCTGCTTTTACATGGCAGTGCTGGTCTGTCATGAGGCAGAGCTGTTTGCTGCCTGACCACTCAACAGCTCAGCTTTATGGGACACTGGTGTCTGGAGGGTGGGAAATGGGCAGGATGCCACTCTTCTTCCAAAGCACCATGCAGGCATCTCGCTGGGGCCTCTTTTCTTCTCTTGCATGCAAGGCATAAAGAACCAGAGGCTCACTGGGGCAGAAATTGATTTTGGGGAACAGGAGTATGGATAGCAGCTGAAATCCCACTGTCACCTCTCTCTTACTCAAAAAGTTCTGTGAATGCTGTTGTGCTTTAATTGTCCCTGTGCTGGGGCTGAATTTATTAATGGGACTCTTCGGTTGCCTACAATTCTTTAATATCACCTGAGATTCTGTGGGGCAAATCTCATTTTCTGCTCATGTACTATACCAACTCCCTTTGCTTGATCTAAAAACTTCACTCAGCATGAGGTTAGAATCTCTGCCACAGTTATTTTTTTTCTCTCTCGAGGCTGTTGCTGATTCAGAGTTAATCCTTTCCAGAATGTCTCAATGTTTTCTGTGATCTTGATATGAGGCCACTCTTCAGTCAACTCCAAGGAAAATTCTTGCATTTTTTACCTGGTTGCTCTGCTCTTGGTTTCCTTCACTCCTAGTCTACCTGAACTGGTGCCACTAACACTGTTTTTCTTTTGCATTTGCACTTTTCTGACTTCATTGCACATTAGACTTCTACTCCTGTTTCAAAAAATATCCTTTTTCTACCCTTTCCCGCCCTTTGCTTCCCCTTTTTACAGTGAATCCACACATTCATAAAACACTTGGCTGCACCACGGTCCCAAAAAGGGGAATAAACCAGGAACTGGTTTCCTTCTATTAATTTAGGAATAGCCAAGTTTAAGCCAAGAAAGTGCACTAGAACTCAGTGACTTTTGAATCCTGTGTGCAGCTCCCAGAGGCTGTGGCGTGGGCTTGGATGACTTTATCAGGTGTTACAAAGTCATATCCATCAAAAGCTGCTGGAGGAGCCAGCAGATGCTATTCAGCAGCATGTCCACTTCCCATCAACAAGCCATGAATCTCCCTCCTTGCTCCTTTGGCTGACTGAGAGCCCAGCAAGTCTGTGGCCCTTTTCCATGGCTTGATTTTCAATTAAGAGATAATGTCAGTGGAAGAGCACAGTTCATCAGACACTGTTGTTGCAGAAGGCAGAGATGTGGTGAGCACAGGTCAACTGCTCAAAATCTACATGGCTGGCTAAAATATTGTATAATATGTTAGGCTAATTTTACTTCATTTTATATTCACATATATTAGTGCAGCTTTTGTTATATTCTTATCCTTATGTAAGTTACATCTGTTCTTTTATTCACTCATCCATGTTTGCTCTGCTTTCAGATTTATGAAACAGGCATTCCACTGAGCTCAGCAAATGATGGGCATAATAACTTATCTAAATTGCAAAGTATGTGATGCCCTTGAGGTAAACTCAGTTGTGAAGGTTTTATGAAGTGTCTCACATGTGGAAGTGGAGGAAAGTGTTTATTTGCCAACTCCTGTCTCTCCTTTGGCTGTTCAAATGATGTTAAGAGGATCCTGTGAAACTGCTACAAAAGCCTAGGGGCTAAATGGAGGGGAGAAGCAGAGCTGCATTATTATCTTGGTAGAGAAAACAGAGCCATCCTGGCACTTCCACTTACATGGCTCTTCCCTCTTTGGATGTCAAAAGTTTCTGCTTGGCAGGCTCTGAAGTATCTATTTATTTAATGAAATGCCTCTCACTGTAACAATATTGTAAGTCTCTATTAATGAATTTATGGTTATGAGATAGGAAAGCAACCTCTTTTTTTTTTTCTTTTTCCTTTCTCTCTTACAACACTGCAGAGGGGCAAAGGCTCTGTAGAGGAAAGGAGGGGCTGTTTTATTTATCTGAGATACTCTAACCCCCTCTGCCTGCCTGCTGTAAAGTCCTTCATTGACCATGCAGAGTCCTGATTCCTTGAGTTATTCAGCTTTACTGCCAGTCTCAGCACTGATGTGCATGGCAGATGTCACCAAAGAAGCTCATCAATAACAGCCAGATCTGGCTATTTGGGGAGTGTCCCCCTCTGCTTAGTTCTCAGTGTCTGGAGTTTTGTGGGACAGAGCTGAGTTATCATCCTAATTTCTCTCAAAATCTCTTGGAGTTTCCTGTTCATTACTGCTGAGCCTCGTCCATCAGAGATCATTGCTTAAACCACTGGGCTAAATAAGTCTAGCTAAAATAATAAATTCAAACATCATTTGAATTAAAAAGAGAATTTACACGCTAAAATCTAGTAAGCAAAAATACATTTCTACTTTTCTAGACTGGTGAAGACTTAAGCCCCTTTTAGAAAGAGGGTTTTATTCTCTTTTCCTTAATGTTTCCTAGTGACAACTTTAGGTGGGATTCCCATGCATAAGGGGGGCTTCAGAGGGGTTCATTCTCATGCAATGCTGAAGTTCTGATATTTAAATACCTTCAAGGCTCAATTTATAACACATTTTGGACAGAGCCAGTAACCAAGAAAATAGTCTTAAGCCTTAGTGTGTTGCTTCAAATCCTCTGTGAGCCCCAGTGGTCTGGCCACAAGCAAGCTGAGTTTGGGAATTTCTGACAACTATAAAAAGAAGGAAGTGGGTAAATTTTTCTTGGGAATGTCCATATTCCTGAAGCAGACTGTGACTCAGTCCCTCCATTAATTGCTGGAAAGCTTTGAGGGTGTCTGTTTCTCCCAATTGCTGGTCAAATTTTATCCAGGGGACTATGAGCAAAAGTGTCAGTAAAATTCTGCAGAACAGGGACACTGGGAGACTGACCAGACCCATCTTCCCTGCCTCTGAGGCATTCCTCAGGGACACCTAGGATGTGGGAAAAGGCTCTGTGGGAGGATGTTTCTTACTCTCCCAAGGCAATTTGGGCTTTCCTGGGTCAGCTCTCCTCGTGGCTGCAGGCACAGCCTGGTAGTACTGAGAGAAGCACCTTCCATGCACTGATGTTCTCTTTTTTCCAAATAATTATTAAGTAATTTTTCATTTCCTTGTGTTCAAGCTCACAAAATAATTAGCCCATTTGATAAATTAGTTGGCTTAAAAACGTAAATCTGTCAGTGAATTGGATGAACACTGCAGCACCCAAACCACTTGAAGCTACAGATCTATTGCTACTTTGTCAGTCCTGTAAATTCAAAATTGTTCAGATTAATTCCAAGCTAATTTCATAAACCCTCCACTATGACAAGAGGAAAAGTGTTTGGGTGTCAGGCTTTGTGCCCTTTGATGTCAGATTTCAGCCTGAATGAATTTTTTACGGCTGACTCTGGAATATAAAACCCTGAAAACAATGGTTTGTAATGGCAATTCTGACAGACCCTTTAACCATTTGGAAAATAGGCACTGCTATAACCCTGCTGCATTAGAGAAAACTGTTGAGTGCTTTCATTAGGTGCAACAGCTGTTTCTATTGCAAAAGCCAAACTTCACTGGTGGGAGCATAGCTGTCAGCTTTCCAGAGCTTTGCATTTATAGCTGATTGTATAAACTCCTTTATGTTCTGTTTTTTGCTTTCCAATATATGTAAATTAATTCAATAGCAAAAATACAAATAACTACCTTGAAACTAGATGTGTGTGAAGGTTCTTTGTAGGCTCCTACAATCAGTGTCATGTGATGAAGGAGCTGAGAAATTCTGAACTTTTGGAAATGGTTCTAGCTCAAGTGATGTGGTAATCCACAGCACAGAAAATTTTAATCACCAGATTTAATCCTCCTCCTTGGTAATGTGTTAGAGACCTTTAACCTAATGTAAAATTCTTAATTAGAGCTGGTTTAAAAAACAACAACCACAAACCACCAAAAAATCCAACAAACCCCTCTCCCACAAGCTCCCTGAGTGTTCTCCTGTCTCTTCTATTTAAACAGAATTTTTTTCCTAAGAACATGCTGAATATGCTGAAATGCATTTTTTTTGAAAAAAGTAAAGTTGATGATGCTTTTCGTTTCTTTGTTCTGACATAATGCAGAAAAATATTTTAGTATTATGAAACAAACAGTGAGTTCTGCCTGGAACAAGATGCCTCAAATCAAATAGTTATGTGAATTGTCAGAAATTAAATGCAAACATATGCTCAGAATGCAAACGAATTTTGAAGCACCAAATTTTGTAATGGCAGGGAGCAGGTTTTAATGCATTCAGTAAACTTCAATCCCAAATATTGAGTTATGCACAGATTTATGTGGCATAAAATGGGATACCAGTCCGTTTGTAGATATTAGCTTGATTTTTGTTAAAATTGTACAGAAAGCAAAAGTATCCAGAGATATATAAAGGATGTACATACGTACAGACAAATACACCAAAGAAAATACTTTGTTTTACTGAATTTGCAGTGAGATATTAGTCACTCTTTGTTAAAAAAATATAGGAATAAACAAAATTTTAAGGAACCTTTAATACATATTTAGCTATCTGTGTTCAACTCATTCCCAACTGCCTCTGACCTGTGGCCATTCAGAGTTGTGAAAATCAGGCTGGTTATTCAAACACCTGACTGTGGGTTAAAATGCTGACTTTCGGAAAAACTTTGGAAATCTGTCTTTGATATTTAAGTCTACTGTGTAAAAAATGGGAAGGTTAAGTATTAGAGAAGTACAGGGAATAGGCTATTTGTAGCTATGTCATTTACACTCATCCAGAGAACAATGTTTATTATATAAGGCAGGAAAATATATGTAATTATATAAGTATATATAATTTATATCATGTGCAGCATTCGTGTTGCAAAAGGTTCTCATGATCTGTAGGCAGATGTGAGAAATTTAGAGACTATCCTGGTGCAATGTCAAAAAAATAAGAATATTTGTCCTTTGTTTTGCCTCACAAGCTTTTGAAAGAGATGGAGCCCAGTCTGTCTATAATTTGGGGCATTTAAGATTTGATTAGTTTCTGAAAACGTTCTGTTCTTGGAAAACTTTATTAAAAGCCACTGATCTGACAGCTAACTGAGGCAATACACACCTACTCAGACTTTCTCTAGGGAGAGATAGATGCCTTCTCAAATTGTAATTCAAATAACTTAGGAATATAATGAATATAATCACGTTGAAAACACCTTGGCCCTCCACTCTCTGGTGTCTTTCAGACATCTCTGTCTCGTTTGCCTGTCCTGGGTACAGACTGTGCAGGCAGCGTTTGGGGTTTTCAGTGTCTTACCTGAGATCTGCCTGCAAACCCCAAGCCCCAAGGAAAGGCAATTCCAAGTCCTGCCAGTGCAGAAATCCAAGCCCTCTATTCCCCAGCCTGTCATTGCATCCACAATGCAGAGTGAGAGTGCATCCCTCTGGGATCTGAGGGAGCTGCAAGAACCATTAATAACATTTCCCCTCTCTGGTGGTGTGTTGCTGTCCTTTTCCTCACAAGGGGCTGAATGTCTGTGGTGCTGAATGCCCAGAGCTGTGATTTGCTCTGGTTTGAGGGAGTTTGTAAAAATGTGAGACACTCCTCTTACACCCCAGCCCGACCTATTGCTCATTCTGCCAGGTCAGACTCGTCTGTACTGAGAAGCAGCACAAGGCTCTCTGCATTTCACAAATCCTTTCAGAATTAAATTGACCAGTTGCTGTGCACAGACTCCAGAAAAGCATTTACATGTCTTTTACCTCTCACATCACCAAAGCCTCATTTGAGCTCCACTAAGAGACCTAATTTGTTGGGCTGAATTTCATTCCCTAACAACTTCCCCCCCCCACATCCAATTAGCACAGTACCACTTGTGACAAAGATAGAAGAGAATTCTAATTATCAGCCAGAGAGAAGCTATTCAGGTTGGGTTTTTTGTCTTTGTTTTCATGAGTTAGACAACCCCATGAGACTATTAGCATGGACAAAGTTCAACCATAGGGGCTAAATCAAGCAATAAACATGTATTTGTGGCCAGTGCCTGAGCACTAAGAGAGTTCAAGGGGTGCAGTCAGGTTTCAAATAGCACTTACATTTTTTTTAACCTTTCAAATAGATATGACTCAGGTGGAATTTTACTCCCCAAGGAGCAATATACTCTCCTGCCCTTTGCTGCTGCTTTTTACCTTCTCAATTTTAGTCCACACATGTTCTTCACTTCTTCCTTCAAGGATGTCCATGGCATCAGCCATTAGTGACTGCAGCTGTGGTACTGAGATAAAAATTATCAGCGTGGAATTCACACAGAAATAACTTCTCTAAATACACAGATTAAAACCTAATTAAAAAATCATTTGTACGCTGATGATTTTATTACTCATCTTTCACACAATGAGCACTGCCACCTCATCTTTGCTTCAGCCATTACACTGTATTATTGGGGATATAAAATACTTCACAATAGGAAAAAATCCTCTGGAAAATTTGTACTTAAGCCTATACATTTTAATGCAGTAAATGTTTATATTTAGTAAAGGAAGGCTTGGGTTGTAAAGAAAAAAGGCTCCATATTTTATTCTTTAGCTGTCTGAGATATTCTGTGTCATACATGAATGCTTTTTAGTATTTTCTCCCAAGGCTAATGTATCATCATTTAAAGCAGCATGTAAAACCTTACAAGAGGACAACAATAAAGCTGAGATGCTTTTACTGCAGCTGGAAGTATCTAGCTCATTTTCCCTGCTTTTACTATCCCTTTCCTTTGGCAAACCCTTCCTTCTCCCCATCATTCAGCATAACAGAGCATAAAACCAAGGCTGACAATTTCTAGTGTAAACTATAAAAAGAAGCTGAGGGAAAATACTTGGTAATCTGTCCTTAATGTTAGAAGGGAGGCTAAAATTCCAGGTAGCTGCAGCAGTGCCTCACTCTGGTACCCTTCCAGGTTAGTCACAGCACTGCCTCACCCTGCACCTTTCCCAAACACCTGGAAATGTTTCAGCAGCTCCTAGTTCAGTAGGAGACACACAAAGCTCAGATCCTTGAGCAGGCTCCTGTGAGCAGCCATCAGCCTCACTATTTAGGGACAAACTGGGAGAAACTGGTATTTAATTCCTGTCACATTGCTGTGCTCTGGTAGGTCTATTCCAAAATGTTCAGTTGCTTAAAGAGAATGCAAGCCATAGTTTCTGGAATCTCTTCCCAAATCCATTACTCATTACAAGGAGTTAGACAATATAAACATTAGAATTTATGGAGAAGTTGTATTTTCCCTCAAGAAATTGTCTCTTCCATCTGTACCTAGACAGGCAGCAGTCTAATATGAAAACATAGGTGGTAAAACCTAAAATATCAGCATTTAGGCTCCTCTGTACAAGATAAAAAAAATGCTGCCCTGAGATTCAAGAAGCAGATCTGCATTTCCTCAAGTTACCCTACACATTCAGGTATTTGAAGTTAAAATTATTTATCTGTATCCCAGCTCTAGATAAAGGATACAGGAATCTTCTTTTGACTCTCTAAAGAAATTTGTTATGCTCAATCCCAGTCTGTTTTCCCTGTGCTTGTGCAGTCATGAAGTTGAATATTGTTGGTCCAAACATTTTATGAAATCTTTTGGGTGTTTTTAAGTTATGCATCAGCATTGATGAAAAAAAACCCAAAAAACCTATAAATTTCTGCCTCTGACTTCAAGAGTTAACCTGACAGAAATTTTCTATCACCATAATTTTATGACATATAATCTCCTTCTATGAATCCAGAACAGACAGAGCCCAGAGATTAAGGGTATTTAGGGCAGAATGGGCAAAGCACAGATCCTGCATCAAACCAGGCAGCAGAGGGACTGCTGAGGAAGGGGAGGATGTTTCCAGTGCCTTCCTTGGAGTAATTCTCCTGAAGAACTGGCTGGGCAGCACCCACTGGGACAGGGACCAGGACATTGGCCTGTCACCCCTAAGGGGCTGCTCTGACAGCCCAACCAGGCTGCAAATTTCACTGCTTTGGAAAACAAGTGAAAACAAGAAGTCTTTCCAATTAGTTTCACTGATATTGGTACATGCCAGTGAAAAGTGCCCATTTTGTGCCGTGGTTTTAATTTTTATCACCCAAAGTGTTTCACCAGCTCTACTGGCAGATAAAATATGCAAGTACAAAAGCGGGCAGTTGGCAAACCATAGTAATTCTCCCAAAGCTGATCTTTTTTGGAAAATCCCACCCCAAAGAGAAATGTGGCTTTAAAAAAAAAAAAAAAAAGTCCTAATTTGATTTGAAATGAAAATAGATTTTTTCTTTTTAAACAGCCTTTCATCTTGATTTATGATGTACAAATACGGTGACATTGAAAGCATAAACCTTGGAAAGATTTTCTTCAGGGTTTTTTCTCCACTTATATTAATTGTTCAGGATAACTGAAATCACAGCATCTTTGTTTTCCCAGGGTCTGGGAAAAAAAATACTGACTTAAAAAGGCCTCAGTTGAGGTTCCCTGTGCCATATCTTAGGACTTTATTTATTTAGTTACAGGAAGACATTTACACAGAAGAGTTTATAACTGAAATGCCTTTGGGATCCTTGTGAGTTGAACTATTATAAATTCAGTGTCTTTTAAACTTTATACAACTTATTCAGTATGTGATGATAAACATTTGGCATCTTTAGCCCTTTCTAACTCACACAATTTAACTGCCTTCCTTGGTCATAAAGTCTTATCTCAGTTTTTCCCGTGTAAAGTCAGAATGACCTCAGAGGAATTATTTTAAATTTTTATTAGTCCAATACTCGATCAGAACTTGGCCAGCTCAGTTTCCTTCAAGGAAAAGAAACAAGATCTCTCTCAGAAATGTTGGTGAGGAGTGAGAATCAGATGGGGCCAGCGTGGGTGCTGTGCCTCTGACCCCGGGGACACGGGGGCTGCCTCTGGAGCGGCCACTGAGAGATGCTCAATCACACCAGGGCAGCCCAGTCCTGCAGATGGTTCATCCTGTGCAGACCCCAGGGAGGAGAGGAGGGGACAGGAGGAGGAGCAGGCGAGGATCTCTCTCTGCCCCTTCCCTGGATGACTCAGGAGTGCAGACCCAGCGATGCTCTGAGCTCGGTGCAGCTGGGATGTGCTGGGGAACCAGTCCCTACTGGCATAGGAGAAGCCTGTGCCATGTGGGCTGGTGTCACCAGGGAAGATAAAGCCCATTAATCACTCCCTGGTGAAGTTATTCTGCAAGTTCTTGCCTGCAGTCTTGTGCCTTCACACTGTGGTGCCTTAACTTTACTGAAATATTCCAGTTATAAGGCAAACGAGCCTCCATTTGCACATAGAGAATAAAGATATATTTTACAGCTGGGTGGCAGAACAAAGAAAAAGAAATGAATTCTGAATTAATGCAGTGTAGCTGGTAGAGATTTTCTGTCTTTATGCTTGTAAAAAAGCATTTTTACCTGGTGCTCAGTAAACAAAAAATGCATGTTTCATTGAAAGATTTAAAGCTTGTCACTTAAATGCCCCAGCACGGACCTTTGTCTTGCCCAGTCCTACCCTTAAGAGACTGAAAACCTGTCTTGGGTGGCCTAAAGCCTCTCCAAAAAGCTTTCCAGGGAGGTCAGGTTTATGATTACTACATGACAAGATACAGACAAGAGAGTGAGAGCCTGTACCCAACGTGTAGTGTACTGAAAATATTGTGCCCTGGAGAAAAACCTATCACTGAAATATGTACCAATAACTCAAGACCCTTTAGTCAGCCTTGAAATGTGGGCCTGCTGAAGTTTAATACCAGAGAACTTGAATCAAAAGGAGAATGTCTTTTAATAACACAGTTTCTTTGCAATGTCGTTTCCCCTTATCTCGAGCCCAGACTTCAAAGTCTGGCAACCACCTCCTGCAGTTGCAGGCTGCTGCTTCTCTTCCCTAAAGCAAGCTGCTGTGAAGCTTTAATTCTGCAGAGCTTAGGAGCTTTGCAGGACTGCAAACAAATGGCAAGGGACTGGCTTTGGGAAAACCAAGAGTTTTTAGTTGGATCATCAAAATTGGACTGTATTTAAATGCAAGAGCCATGGAGGGACTTTTTCTTCTTTTCCCCTAGAATGAAATGCTTAAAATTTACATGTACCTGAGCTCCCTCTTTCCCCCTTCATAAAACCTGACAGCCTTGAGGAAGAATAATCATATGGCACTTTCTGATTGCAGCTTATTGATGTGCTATCAGGCCTTTAATGACTCCAGTCCCAGCCCTGCTGGCATCACTGCCCTCCTCTCACAAAGGGAAAACAAAGCATGGCAGGCACACAGAATTATTCAGAGACAAGGAGCAAGTCATGGATGGAAGGAGGAAAGGGAACCTTTCCTTCCCTCCTCTGCCCAGCTGTAGCTGGATTGGGCCTGTTTTGCAGCAGGTGGCTTCTGAGGTTAGATAACTTAAAGTAGCACAATCTGAATAATTGCAATCATTTTTCCAGACTGATTTGGGGAGGTTTGGGGGAAAAGAAGAGGTTTTAAAAATATGCCCACAGATGAGTCATGCTGGTTCTATAAAAGTCATCCTTGCAGGTGATCAGCACCTCCTCTGATAAAGCACTGAAGGACTATTTAAAAACTACTTCAGGGCTGCACATTGGAAAAATGAGTTACAGAGCACATTGCAGTGCAGAGCTCCGGCCCAGCCCTTCCTTCCCTGGCTCCCTTCTTGTAAAGGCTAAAATAGGTGTTAGAAATAAAGCCTGACCAGTTCTGCACCCTCCCAAGTGGCTTCCTGCAGGCAGGGATGGTCACCAGCTCAGCCATCACTTGATTCATCACTTGGGATTGTTCATTCTCCCTCTGCCAGAGGCCAAGGAGGTTGGTGAAATGGAACCTCTCCATCACACTGGACACGAGCTGTGCTTGCCCTGTTTTCCCAGCAAAAGCAGGGAGGTTAGAGGACAGTCACAGGAAAAAAATCTTGTCCTTTTAAGCCCTGCACCTGGAGGCTTATCAACCCCTAAATTTGTGCTGGTAATGCTGTAAGCAATATGATATCCAGCACCTTAAAGATAATGCTGCTGACAATCTCTGAAGAGGGGGAAAAAGCCCCATAGATTTTCTTGCCACACTCTCTCTAGTAGTAGTAGCAGAAAAATAAATATGCAGTCATAACATATGTGAAGGGGGGACAGCAGATAACAAACTTGAATGCAATTTTCTCATTTGGAAATGGCTTTTCCATAATCCCCTCTATTAAATATTACCTAACTTATATGGATTGCTTTAAAGTTTCAGTGAAGAGGTGGAGGAAAGCATGCAGTGTGTCAGCTTACGTTTTGTTTGCAGACTAGGCAAATCCAGAGTTTTCAAATATATAACCTTGAGGGCCTAAAACCTGCAGAGGTGGTCTCTGATCCTCCAGGCAGCCAGGCACATGGTAAATTTTAAGTGTGCGAATACAGAAACTCAGCCAAGTGCTTGCATAAAATCTCAGCACCTGCTGAAGTGTTTGATGGATGGCAGCCTTGCCACCATATTTCCAGAAGTACTCTGATGCCAAAAATGCAAATAAGCACCCTACTGAGATTTTCAAAAGCAATTTGGCCTATATTCCCGACGAGATGGAGCCATTGCATATCTGAATGCTCAGCCCTTCAGAGTGAAATTTCCATTCATCTAATCAGGGTTTTGAATGCACTTAAGTGCCTGAAATTCCAAGAATTGGCATCAATTTTCAAAGCCACTTCCAGTATTTTTAGCAGACCTTTGTTCTGGCAGCTCCATATGGTGGCACCCTGATGCTGCCATTTCCATGCACTTCAGGTAGGTGATTCTAGGTCCAATCATGGATTGAACACAGTGAAAGGAAAGTTTGGAATGACATTTATTTTTTCAACAAACTCTGTCCTGTTTTTAAATTGAACCTCTCTTCACAAAGAATCTTCATCATTTGATTTAGTCTTGATCTTGGTTTTGCAGAAATTTGCACTGGGCAACCATCAAGTGTGAACACGGTTCTTTTATCAAGGCTAAGAATTTAATAACAACTCTGATCTTGCTTTCTATACCTCTTACAGAAACAGTAATGGAAAAAACCCTCCATTTTCTTTAGCTTTAAAAAACCACAAATAATCCTGGTTAATTTTACACCTTTTAATCTAATACCTAAGATAATTGTGAAACAGTATGAAATAAAAGACTATGTGCAGGAGAACAGCAGAGTGATGGAGCTGTAATCTGGGAGCTCCAGATGTGAGAGCAACTGGAAAAGAAAGAGCTGAGGCAGTGGACTGGTATTTCCATTAGCTGAAGGAGAGAATCAGGCAGTGCACAGGGAAAAGCAGCTCTGGTCAGCAGTTCTCTGGAGGATTGCAGATAGCTCCATCAGCTGTGTTTGGAGAGGTTAATTGAAACCCAAGCATCACAGAGCAGAGAAGCCAGCACGGTAGGAGATACCTCTTTTGAGAGAAGTGTGCTTTGATTAGTCTATTAATGAAAATGCCAAGAGCTTATTATTCTTCTCAATAAACATAATGCAGGGCTGAATTCCAAAGAGAGCAAACAACTGAAAAGGAAAGGAGAGATAAAAGACAATGATAGCAAAAGGACCATTATGTAAAAATAGTACAAACAAGATAGTTAAGCTTGTGATAATTCAGGTGGAAGGTCTGCAGCGTTTCACTCAGAGCAGAAAAGACAGAAAGCCTGACTAGTTCTAAGATGGATTTTACTGAATGTATGAGTGAGATTTTTGGTGAAACAAAGGTGTATAACAGCACATAACTTGAGGATCTTGGAGAGTCCTTCCAAACCCATCTTCTCATGAGCTGTTAACCCAACTGTAAGAGGGGAGACTGGCACAACCTCCTTACAAACTACATTTATTACTTGAAGAGTCCTTTTCTGAGGACCTGACCTACTATTACCAGCAGAGAAAAAGTTTTCTGTGCTCTCTGATATGTGAAATTATAACTCTGACCCTATCTAGTTAACGTGGTGCTGAAGCAAGGGAGAAAATAGAGCTCGGTCTCCACCCAATCCTTGGTCTCTGAAAGCCCCAGGCAGAGCTGTGTGCATTAAAAGAAGGAGAAGCAATCAGTTAATGAGGAAGAAAGAGAGCTCTTATCAACACCAAATAGTCTCACGACATTTGAGATGCAGCAAATGGTTTTTCCCTGCTATTCTTGAAATCCGCCCAAACCCTTTCTGTGAGAGCACTAAGGAATGAGAGTGTTGAGTCATCAGCTCAGAAAGCAGGTAACAATCCTCTCTCATCATGCTGTGTCTGTTGGGGGCTTCTCCAGTGATTAAGAAACTAAAGGATAAAAGAAAACAATTTTTTCTCTGCTTGACTCTTCATAAAAATATAAGGGCAGGCCACACAGCTCCAAGAAACAAATTTGGCATCTGAGCCAGCACTCACTCTGCGGACACAGCAATGCTGTTTAAATTTAGAATAGATTGGAAATAAATAAATAAATGACTGACAAGTGGGGGACAAACTGACAAGTTTTTTTGGTTTTTTTTTAAGGGATTAGAGGAGGTTGAACATTGTCAGAGGTGGTGTTTCGGTGACAATGAGAAATGCAGAAAGAGAAAGTAAATAACTGCTGCTGGCAGGAAGAAAATTTCCACAGGGAGCTGATCCGCATGATGAGAATTACATGAACTGTAGCAGAATTCAAGGGGCTACTAAGCTGCAGTAAAAAACATAATAAAGTGACCTGGCAATCAGATGAAAGTGAAACCAGCCCAGGTAGCCACAGTGAAGGTCAAGCAAGCAGCAAACTTAAATGGAGACTCAGTGGAAAAGAGGAATTGGGTAGCAAAGGAACCCAAAACACAGTAGAGTGTTTATTCTCTTACACAGAGTAAGAGTTATATTCTGGTTAAAATACAGGCTTCAGTAACAGAATTCAGTAACATATTCAGATAAGAAACCGGTAAATGGTGATGCTGTTAGTTTCTGGATGTATCTCATCCCTATAGACTAGTATTTCAAGGAGAATTTAAAAGAGAAAGCAAAAATAAGCGATTGATGGATTTTCTGTTGAGGACTTAATTCATAATGGGCAGCCTCGCAAGAGGGAGCATTCCCTAGAAAACTTTTTGCTGCACAAATTCCCTTTAAACTAAAACCAAAAAAGGTGTTTATTCCTGGAGGCATCTTTGAAGACCTTCGTCTCTGGGAAGACAGGAGGGAATAAGGTCCTGCTGCCTGAGGATCAGCCCTGTGACATCCTCCTTCCTCTGACCTTGGGATGAAAAAGCACCCACACAAAGCAGATCAGCCTCTGCTGGATGGAGCTTACCTTGGCTCTTGCTGGCTCTTGCCAGCACTAACAGCCAGAACAAAGCTTTCCTTGCAGAAAGGAGCTGCAGAGCATGTGAGAGGAGTGAATCATGTGTCCTTTCATCTATTGAGAACTTTGGTGTGATACCCCCACCTTTTCCTTTCCTCTACATGCAGGAAAGGAGTCATCCCTTCTGCCACTTTTATTTATAAATAAAGTTAAATTGCTGAGTGCTAAAAAAAAAATTAAAAAAAAATTAAAAGGAAAGGAAAGTTTGGTCAGCCTGGATTTTAAGTGGGATGTGTCATACCCAACACTCAGGGCATGTTTGAGTATCAGCTTAAAGAGCACCACTTTGCAAAAGTCTGGAATGCTCCCCAGTAGTTCTTGTCTATTGTGAAGTCCTTTCAACTGTTTTTCAGCTCAAAAATCTGAATGAAGTTATGCCTTGGAAGCAGCTCTGTAGTGCATTGCAATAACAAGCAGGAAAACCCCATCATAATGTTGCTTTAATGCCCCTGGTATCCTTCAGGAAGTGTGTGTGCTGAAACCTGTCTGTAGTAAATACTTTCCCTCCACTTAAAAAACAGACAACAAAAGAGTGAAATCTGTAAATGCAGGCATCATGCTGTGAATCATGTGGTAGGTTTTGCTCACCTTTATAGTAGGGGGAGTCTAATAAACCCCCCTGGCCACTCTTTCTCCTCTTAAGTAGCACCTTGTGCATGGGACTACAGCAAGAGAAAGGCAAACTTGGTGTGTATAAAGCAGCAGAAATTACCCCAGTGAAATCACTTAATAGAATAACTGCTTGGCAGTGCTGGCAGTCTTGGCTGGGGTCTGAGTAGCTGCAGGTCTGACCAGCAGACATCTTTTAAGGCAAATAAAATAACCCTTGTGCCAGGGTGTTTCTGGGTAGATGAGGTTTATGGCATTTCCCCACCAGCTGCAGATGAGGGGCAGACTGTGACATTCTTTCTCAAATTGCTTCACAATACCCAAATGTCCCCTTGATTTAAATGGAACTGGCTGTTCTTTATGAGAAAGGGTAGGGGGAGGCAAGAGAAAATTCTCTGCTTTTTAAACCTCTAACTTCACATCATACCAACACTGGTGTGTGTGCATAAAGCACATAATTAACTCTAGGTTGTGTGGCTGCACAACTGAGGTGGCAGAATTGCCTTGAATATTAAGTGCTGCCATGGCTTAGTAAGATCTTCATTAGCCCTGAAATGTTTTTGTCAAAAAAAATCTGATCAGGACAAGAATTTGGATTGCACATTTGCATCTTCAAATGAAAAAGAAGACAAAAAGGAATGTTGGTTGTATTAAAAAACCCAAAGATATTATTTTATCTTCTTAGAGTAAGTTGTAAAGCATAAGTCTGTAGCTGAAGTTTGTGTTGCAGAAGTTTTTAATTTAGTTTGCATGTGACAGAAGCAAGATGGAGTCATATTTGTAGCTTAAAGAAAATTTTGGAATACTTTTAAAGAAGGAGAATTGGCCAAGTCTGTCAGCACCATAGAGATGCTGTCCTCAGCAGCAGAGCAGCTCTGGCTCTGTGTCTGTGTAATTCTCTTTGTCTTTTGCTCTTTGGCTCTGCTTGAACCACGTGGTCCTGTTCCTCCAAATTCATTTACAGAGTAGGATAATTTTGGAAAATACAAAAGATACCCTATTTCAAAGTTTCTTCTCTTCTTGATACTCTTTAGAAATGTACAACTGTGATAGAAGAACCTTACCTCTAAAAGCTCTGTGTCATACCCAAAGAGAGAATTGTGGACTCAATTATTCTTTTCAAATTGCAGTTTTACTGGGGCTTTTAGAAAGGCCAGGGGTTTATTCTGTAGCCAGCACCCAACCCACTGCCTGTTTGCACTTGTAGCTTCCTGAAGTGCACTGAAGTGCAGAGCCCACAGCAGTAACAGATATTTCACTTTCCCAAAGATGCCACCTCTATCAGCCCACACATCAATAACCCGGGCTTTTGGTCACCCAAAGCCAAGAGCACAAGGCTTCAGGAGAGAACTGGAGAGAAGCACCTGTGTTTCCTTGGGGATGTCTGACCCTTCTGCCTCCCAGCCACGCAGACACTTTGTGAGCCCCCATTTTGGAAAAGCACTGAGCACCTTCACCTCCCACCAAGCCTGTGAGTTCAGGCACTTAGCGTTGTTTCAGCAGCTGCTCTCTGGAGCTAAAGGAGATAGAGCTTCCTCAAATATCCAGCTAATGTTTCTTCCTTGCTAGGGGTTGCTAAGTAGCAGTTTTTGTCAACCTCCTATCTAAGAATATAAATCCTGTGATTTGCTAAGACACTCCTGACGAGAAAATGGCTCCGATTCCCCGAGCACAGAAAACTCCAACCCGGTTATTGCTGGGGAAAAAGCATTAACATTAGCATTCACAATCTGGGGAGGAGGAGAGGCTTCTTCCTCATATTTTCAGGAGAATAATTTAAGAATTGCATTAAAACAGTCTAGTCTACATGCAAATTTGATTTTTGACCTTTTGTGCTAATCAACAGCCATGCTGCTAAAAAGCTGTGTACATTATTGCAGAAAGTATGGAGTGGAATTAACTAATATACATTGAATGTGGCTGTAGCAGATTTGAAGGTTATTTCACATATTTCCCCACATAGGGATCAGGATCTAAATAATCAGAAATGCTTCAAGGATCCCTCATTAACTCTTGATGGAGATCCTGGTGGAATGTGTAGTATATTATTGATATTAAATATAGTGGGTAGTTTTGGTGGTTATATGGACAAGGGATATGATACATTAAGCCATAAAGATTTGAGAAAATTGCATGTTAAATGATTTAAAATAAACTGGGTACTGTTAAATAATTAGGACTACTTTAAAAAAGTATCTAAACCCCATTTGATCTCAGCTCCTGGTGCAGTTCATGGGGTGTTTCTGGACATGGGAGGAGCATATGTGCAGCATGAAGTACCTACCTAAAAGCACATCATCATTCCTACACAGAGGATTCTGCCACCACACATCACACACCAAAAAGAAGTTTTTATAGTGGTGCTTCTCATAAAATCCATGACAATATCTTTCCCCAGTTCTTTCCCAAATTGTTTTGTTTCTTCTTCCATTGTAGGACTGAAAGGTGCCTTCTGGTCTAGGAAATGAAATAAAATGACTGTGGTTTTTTTCATATTAATTTTCTGTAGAGGAAGGTCAGGTGAGGATGAACTGGAGGAGTGAGGAGGTTGGGGAGACTTCTCTGGCCAAAGAGAAAAGGGCCCTGAGAAACTCCCCAACCCTCCTCATCCAGAAGGGATTCTAGAGATCATCCTTGAGTTACCCCAGCCTCTAAGCAAGTTGGTGCACCTGAAAATATTGGCAGTTTTCTAGTTACAGACCTTTCCAAGTTTTTTTGTTTCTGAAACCCACAGTCAGTGAGCACTGCTGGGCAGGCAGGCAGAGATTCAGCCATGTCTGGCCATGTGTGAATTCCATGAGGATCTGGAATAGCAAAATGAAGATAATTTCCAGTGTCACATTTCAGCTGTAAGAGAAACTACTTGGTTTTGGGAGAAAAAAAAGAAGGGACTGAAATGGGTTCCAGAAATCTTGCCAGAACTAAAGAGACCAAACCAACCCACCCAGCTCTAACAGAGTTTTGAAAATCCAGACTTTGCAACCTTTTGCATCAACAGCTTAAGTTTTGCTGATGCATGAGATAAAACATGTTCTTCCCATCAATGCACTTTTCAGTGCTGATCATCCAAAGCATTAAGAACCCAACCCTTCAGAACACATCATCCGGATCTTTTAGCTGCAGAAGGAGCTGTTGTGTTGTTCCCTGAATTAGTGAGGTTCACTTTCCTACAGATTTGTGCTTTTGCCATCAGCAGCACCACCACAATCCCAGGTTTTCTGCATGTCCTGTGGGATCTGCCCAGCTGGCACGTGTCAGCTGTGTCCAGAGCGTGTGAGTGCTGCTGTCACCCCTGTGTGTCACCGACGGGTCTGCCCCCACCTCGGCAAGGACAGATGTTCAGAGCACTTGCACAAAGCACCTTTGTGTAGGGAGCTGGACCAGCTCTACCCTCCCTTCCCTTCCCCTGCAGAAAATAAACCTAGATTGAATGTCAGTGTCACCTCTCACAAAGGAGTGCTCTGTTTGCAGGGAGCTCTGCTTTTAAGATGCCAGGCTGGGTGGTCACAGTGACAAATGGAGAACCCCACTCAGCGCTCTCCAGACTTACCCTGACATAAATCAAAGCAAGTGGACCTGATATTTCCCTTGCAGCATATTCTGCTGCTGATGGATTCCCAATTTCGTGACAAACTGCGTTGTACACTTGGATTTCGATGTGTATCTGCTCCTTTTCCTTGGCAATAGGAAAACTTTGAAACCAATTCAGACCTTACACTCCAGCAGAACTTGGACTAAAATTGGATAGATATTTGTTCCAGAATAGGAAGGGTATTTAAAATAACATGTTCGTGAGATGCCTGGTATTTCACACCCACTGATAGAATAGGATTTAACTCCTATTTTTAATTTCACCTATGAGAGATTCAGACCTGCAGTTTGAATGCTCAGTGGTACCACACTGACAAAGAATTAAACTTGTGGCTTGTGATGTTATTTTTTTTGGTGGGCACTATGATTTTAGATTTTTATTAGATCTGAATAGATAAGTTGAGTAAACACTACAGACTTGGCTGACTTCACCTAATACTGTTCTGAGTTACCTCAGCATCAAGTGGAGGGAAAGGAGCTGTATCTGCTCTGCCTGAGAGGGTTCTCAGGACAGCCCTGATATGTTTACATATGTTTTTTTTCTTTGCCTTTGGTACCATTTAAATCCCAGAAATTTCAGAACTTGCACTCCGAAAAAAATAAAATTGAAGCAATTCTTTTAACTGATAGATTTTTGTAAAAAAAATATTTGAAAGCAGAACTGGCTCTAGTCTGTCTGCTCTAGAATTGACTAAACCTCTATAGGACTGGGATCTTTTATACCCCCCTTTTTTCCACCTTTTTCCTTTTTGTTATTGGAAAAGAAGGAGTAAGAAAGTGACTGGTGACACTTTCAGAATCATTCAGTGATTTATGAACACAAACTGAGTTTCAGTGCAACACTTGCACACTTTTGCTGCTTATGTGCTCCTGAAAGTCTCACCCTTGCTGTAAATTGAGGGAGTTTTATTTTATGCTCCTTTTAATGCCAGTACTTTTGTCCCAGGAAATTCTCCACAGTCCCATCAGCAAGTAAATGGAAGACAGGGATTTTATAACTTTCATGATAGATAAATCCTCATTTTCTGTCTTTGAACAAGCCCAAAGCCACTGCCAGAAATCCAACACATGGGTGGCCTGCAACTTGCAAAACATGATCTAGATTTGTGCTGGTTTTCTAAAGCTAAACAAGAATGAACAAAACAAGTTTGCACAGTTTTATGGTGAACACGAGGTTTCCTAATTCTTATTTATGTTTTAGAAGGAGATTTTAATTTCTTCTTTTCTCCAAAGACGCATGTTGTCTCCTTTTGGAAGCTGGGCAGGGTTAGGGCCATCTGACCTGGGGTTTGCAGGGGGTGGCCAGCCCCTCAGACTTTTGGATGATTGTGTTGGAGGAGGCAGTAAGAGGTCATCTACACCCAGTTTGTCTGGCAAAGGTAGAGGCTTTCCACAACCACACGTGGAAAATGTACTTTTCCCTTCATGTTTCTCAATCACCAGCTCAGAGCCAAGTGTTATCAGGGACAGCTATGTTCCAGGTCAGCATGTTAATGACAAGAAGAAATGTCTTTCATCCCCCTGCCAAAATGTCATGCCCATTCCTCTTGAAACAAGGGCATGGTCACCAGAATTTGAGCATATGTTTACCCCAGGAGAGGCTGTTGGAATTCACTGTGCCAGGAGGTGACAACAAGATAAAGCCCTTGCTCACTCTGGATCCTGCTTGTCTTCAACAGGCTAAAGGAAGCCTGGCTCTGCTCCCATCCCTGCAGCTGAGGTGCTCTCAGAGGTGGTGGTCAGTCCAGCAGTGCTCTCAGAAGGGAAAGGTGAAGGAAAGGTGAAGGGAAGGGAAAGGTGAAGGCCCTGCTGCAGGGGTCACGGAAATCCAAGGAGCTGGGAGTGAGCTTGGGTCTCCCTGCCACCACAGCACACTGCAAACCTGCCTTTGAACAAAAGATTGGTTGCAATAATGAAATTCAATAACACAAATGTGGCACTTCATGGGTAAAAAATGTATTTATGGGACTTGCAGTGTGAAGTCTGTACTTTGCCTCAGAATTCATTTGATTACCTAAAATCATGGACAATCACAGAGTAAATCTCAGATGACAGTTTTCCCCCCAGAAGTGTAGAAATGTCTGAAGCTCAAGCTTCAGACTCTCTCAGCCTCCTTTTAAGACACAATCACAAACAAAGAGTACACAGTGCTCAAGACATCTGCTGTTACCTGTGAATATGTGCTGCATGTAATCAGGGTGCTCTTTAGCAAAGTTTTTATTTGCCTCCTTTATTTTGTCAGCCTTGTCTCCTTTCACAAATGCTGTGTACATAACCGAAAAAGATACTTCTCTCTTGAAGGCTTCTTGAGCTGCAGCCTAAAAAAGGCAAAGAAATGATACATTTCTTGTTGGGTAATGGCTAGTTAAAAAAAAAACCACCAAAAAATCCCCTACATTCTCTGATATTTTCCCTTTAATAATTGCACAGTCATGCAAAGATAACATATTTTGGGCTTGAATATTAATTAGAGAGGAATTTAAATTAGTTCCAGAAAACACTGCCTATCTATACTCAGAAAATCAATTTAATGGGGAAAGAACATTTGTAAACAGTTTTCAGTGCAGCGAGCCTCTGTTTTCAATAGGGAGAAAAGTATTAGCTAAATTATCTCCTAGATGAAAAGAAAGAGTGATTCCATGCTCTTTGAAGGTCACAGCTTTCATCTAAGGGTTTTATTCAGTCCTTGGGAGCTGGTTAAAAAACACTAAGCATTCATATTACCCCTTGGGTTGGCACGAATCAGACACTGCGCCTATACGGAATATTAGTCTTAAAATATTACATTTAAGCACCGTTTGCATTAAGAGTAAAATTCACTCCTGTGCAGAGGGCAACAGGAAGCTTATGAACCTTTTCATCCCTTAGAAATGACTCAAATGATGCATTGTGCTGGTCTGGTGCAGAGAGGTGGATTTCACACTTGGTGGACCCCAGTGGTGCTGGGGCTGCCAGGAGGAGCTGCCAGCCTGGGAACAGCCTTGCTTGGCATTTTTATCCACCAGAACAAGGGAGGCTGAGCTGCAGCTCCTCCTGGGCTGGGGTTTGGGTCAGACCACGTTCAGCTCTGCCTTGGCTGCATCTCCTGCTGTTTTTGGAAATGGGGGTGTGTGTTCTTNGTAAAGAACTGTTATTCCTATTCCCATATCTCAGCACTAACACAGAGTTAACAGGGACGGTCAGAAAGGCATGAGAGGAAAGGATATCTGCAGTTCAACAGGGGGTGTGACTCCCAGGTCCCCTGAGGTGATTCACAGAGGGTGTCACTGTGGGACCAGCTCTGTGTGTTATTGACAAGCCCTCATTTTTGTTCTCCAGTCTATCCCTGACCTGGGTAAAATTATCCAAGGCACAGTGTGGCTCCATGAGTCATCCCTTCAGCTGATGACTGCTCCCACCACCCCAGGATGGGAGGCTGAGAGTGCCAATTAGTTAAGTATCCATGTCCTTCTCTCTAATGGCTTTAGACAACAGGGCTCTGATAAGGTTTTATGCCAGTTTGTTTCCATGCTGTTGATTGATGTGGGGCGTGCAGAAGTACTGTTACAGTTGGTTTGAGTGGATTTTAGGATAGCCTGCCACACATGCACCCTGAGTGCTCTTACACTGATTACTATGCCTGGATCTCGAGGGTATCACTGGGGATTTGTTTATATTTTGGATTTCTATATTTAGCCAGCACATTATCCTGCATTTATTGGAATGGAAGCAGTCTGGAGTGGCCAGTTTAGCCCTGGAGCATTAACAAGCCTCGAATGTGTGTAATAGTATCATGGCCACCCGGGGCAATAATAACATTCCACCCAGGTGAGGAGAAGATCCAGCTTTCCATGGGCAGAGTCATGTTATCCATGGTTAATGCCACAGATCTGGAGGTATCAGACCAGAAAATAACAAGTGTGTCCTCTTGCCAAGAGCTGGGGGGACACATGAGGGGATCTGTGCCCATTCCTTCCTGTGGTGAACTTACCAGTCTGCACTGATTTACAGGAAAGTGATTTTAGGTTTTCTTATTTCTGTGGCTTTAATTATCTTGTCATTCAGAGGATTTAGAGGATCATGTAGCAAACAATGCCACCAATCTAACTTTTTAAGATACATTTTAACAAAAACTTTTCCAAGTTTTTCTGAATTTCATGTGTAAATATAGACATGGAATTAGGTCAGCCTGATTTTGTCTGAGATGTTGGGTATTCTGCTTATTCTCTGGAGGCTGGCAGCCCTTTCCTAATCCGGATTGATGTGAGCATGTGAGTGTGGGTTTGGGTGTATCCACACATTTCAGGTTTAAAATAGGTGGAGTGAGGGAGCGAGGTGAAAAAGCGAGTGGCTGGACCAGGCAAGCTCTGCAGTCTGCAAAGTTCACTTTTGGGTTTAGCATCCTCAAGATCACTTCAAAGTCACACCTTGGGATCTCTGCATTGCCTGGTACCTGTGGCTACTCTGCACAGCAATAGTGAGTAGCTCTGAGGGCAGTAATGGTGAAATGTCAGCCAATGAGGAAAAGAACAGATTAATAATTTCTGGTCAATACTGTTACTGAAGGTATTCTTATACCCAAGAGTATTTTCCCCCCAGGCTACTGACTCTGGACATAGACACTATTTGTTTTATTATCTTCTTGGATTTTTATGGGGTAAAGTCTTTAAAGATATAAAACTTCAGCCCATAAAAACTTTGGAGGAGAAAACTTTATATGAGGAAATCCCAGAGGATTTTTCTGCTCACGCCTTTATGTACTGAAATCTGTCACTGTGGATGAATATCTGGCAGCACGTCCAGGAAGCAGAGATGCCTCCAGAACATTTGTTGTGCTGTGCACATGTCACTCAAGATACAGACGCACCAAGGAGAGGATTGGAAGGGCTCAATGGACTTCCAGGAATTCCTTGCAGAGAGGGTCGGGCAGCTGGTTTTTCCCTGTTTGCACGTGTTTTGATGTCCTTGCTTCAGAACAGGCCTTTCTACACTGTCCTGTCAGGTGCAAGAAGGAGGATGTTGCTTTTCTGGCCTCAGAGTGGAAGGAGTGTGAGGCTCTCGTGAGTGTGGGGGCAGCTGCTAAGCTGACAAAATGATAAAGAAAGATGATTTTTTTTGCATATCTTGCAACTGAGCTCTGGAGCAAGTCTCATCACATGGAGCTACACTCCAGCCCTTAATTCCAGAAAAGTTAGAAAATATGGAGTCCTTGAGGTGATCTTAAAGTATAAGAAAGAGCTCTTCTAGCAAGGTGCAATAATGAATGTAAGTGCTGTGACTGACACGAGGCCACTGAATGTGGTTTACTTCAGCAGTGGACAGAATCTATTTCTCCAGCAAAGATGCAAAAACTTACTTTAAAAGAGTCTGCAGAGTAACCTGGTGATGTGGAAGATTTCTTTTTGTAGTTATGGGACTGACTCATGCTCTGCTGTGTCAGGAGGTTTATATCCCTGTTTTGGAAGTGTGGGGAATCAGAGAAATTCTGCAGAGAAACCATATGGAGACAAAGTGTCTCAAGGGGTATTTATATTGTCAGCACTTCTATTAAAATACCAATTAATTCCTTCACGAAGCACAAGCTTGAGGGATGCCTCAGTTACAGGTTTGAGGCATGTACTTTCCTTGTGAAAAATAAAAAGCCAAAAGACATTCTTAAACAACAAACTTTGTTTTGATTGAGATTTTAAACCCATATTTGACCCAGAACTGTCTCATAGTCTTCTCTGAGCCTCTTGGCTGTGCAATATCCAAGGTTTTCTTCCCTGTGAGGGTTGTGAGGTCCTGGCACAGGTTGCCCAGAGAAGCTGTGGCTGCCCCATCTCTGGAATTGTCCAAGGCCAGGTTGGACAAGGCTTGGAGCCACCTGGGACAGTGGAAGGGGGTGGAATGAAATTGGATTTCCAACCCAAACCAGTCTATAATTCTGTGATTCAACACTCACTAAAATTCTGTTAGAACTCATAAAATGAATAAGTAGACGCACAAGAAAGGAACCTTCCCTATGCCAGCTTCTGATGGCAAATGATGTAACTGCTTCAATATTTTTATGAAACTCTTGCCATTTTGCATTAGAGCAGACATGGAAGAAAAATGGCACTGTAGTGAAAAAGTCTTCATAACAGTGTGAGTAGCTTTCCCTGCCACGGTTCCTAACCTTAATCCTCTTTAACTACAGAAAGGTTTAATTTGGAAAATCCAATTATCTTGACATCTAGAATTAGCCAAAAATTTAGATATCTTTCTAGTGCCTTATCTTGCAGCTGCAGTGCACACTCAGTCCCTGTCTCATTTACAGTACAGCAGGAACTGATGCTTTTATTGATGATTTTTATTAATGCAATGGTATCAGACAGGGTAAAGCCATTAGCCTCTTCTATGAACTGCTTCCACTCCTAGGCTGGTAGTTAGAATTATGGGTGCACTGCAGTGCAACCTATGTGCTTTTCTCTATATCTTTCCAACCATAAAAAAGTCTCTGGCAGTCTTGCCACTAAGTCTGTGGCTGTTGTGATATGAATATATTCTCACCAGCATGATCCTCTTACATAATTTTTTATTTTATATTTTTTTCTGTGGGGAAAAAAATAAGCAGACAGAATGCCAGAGCACATCCTTTCTCAATATGTTTATGGTATGAATAAATCATGTATTGCACAATAGATGAGAACTTTCTGCTTATCTTCCTTGTAATGCCTCCCCATTAATGTAGGTCACATCAAATATCAGCTTATTTGGGGTCTTAAGTTATTAAGGTATTTAAGTCTCTGTGAGTTAGTTTGGATGCAGCGTGTTTTGAAAAGGGATTTGCAGAGCAGATCCGTGTCTTCCCAAAGGCAGAGGTGCTGTAAATGGGTTACCTAAGGCTTCAAGGCCTGCTTGATACTCTAATAAAGGATCTCTTTATGATTGGGAAGAAAGGAAATCCGTGTTTTGTATCCTTTCAAAGAGATCACCAGTCATTAAAGAAAAATCCTGGAATTTGCAGCGTATGAGAAGGTTGGAGGCTGCTCTGGAAACTCCTTGCCTGTGGTGTCTGTGAACAGGCCAATTATCCTCTACATGAAGCCAGTGTCCAAAACCAGAGTTTTTAACCAGTTTTGTTAACAATGTCCCCTTTTAAAAGATATTTTTGTAGTGAGGAATACCCCTATTCCAGTGAGGCAATTCCCTGTGGCTGCTCTGAGCTCCCCTCCACTGCTGGGAGAAGGCTTTTGCCATCCCAAGTCCTCAGCAGGTGTTGGGACAGCTCTGCAGGGCTCCTGCTAGGGAGGTCACAGCTTAAACAGCATGCTGTTTTTGTAGGGAAAAAAATAGAAAATAAACTGTGCTCAGCTGAGCAGCTTTGGCAGCCTGGGCTCAGATATCTGAACTCAGGCAGAGCCAAAGGTTGAGCACCACTGAGTGATTTAGGGAGATGTAGTCAGCATCCCCTGGCCAACATCTGGATGCTGCATCCATCAGGAGGTTCAGACAAGTGCTTGAGAGACAGGGAGTGAGCCTGGCACGGGAATACTCCTGGGAGAAAGATGGGATATTTGCTGTAAGGGGTTTTCAGGGTTCAAGGCCTGAGGAGGAGAAAAAAAGAGAGAAAAGAAGAAAAGGAAGCTAGAATACAGAAACTAACTGAAGGAGATGTCAGTGCTTCCCAGCACGGAGCTCAATGTCTTTTGGGAACTTAAATGTGAAGAGATGAATCAGACAGCCTGAGATGGTGACTGATGTGGTTAGCCTGTCAGATGGACAGCACTGCTCAGAGGGTCAGTGGAAAATCATGCCTGAGTCACTGCAATAGCAAACTGCTTCATGTGCCTGAATGGCTGTTAATTTAGTAGAAGCCGAGTTGACTGTATATAGAGATGTTTCTGAAAAGTGACTCTGTCTATTTTTGCATGGTGTGCTCTGCAGTTCTTCAAGAGCAGGTGTGCAGGCAGAGCCACATCACCGGTAATGATCCCAGGAGCAGCACACATTGCTGCCTGCAGCTTCATTTCCCAAAGAAAGGAGCAGGTACACAAAGAAAGGGAAGAGGATAATGGATGTGCAACTTCTTAAGGACCTTTGCAATTCGAGGGAACAATGAGGGCCTGAGAACAGCACAAAATGGGTGGGGTTTTGCACTGGTTTTTCAGCTTTCCTTTGTAAATCTTAAAGCTCTGCTTTGCAACCAGTAAAAACCAGAATTAATGGAAAATTCTGCTTTTGAAATATGTACATTACTTTTGAGCTGCCCTGTGGGTTTTTTAAATGGTCTAGAGTTTTGCTGACCAGGTTGTTCCCGTTGAGCATCCTTAAAACATGATTTATAGGTCCCTGTTAACAGTTACAACCCTAATTGGGTTGATAATTTGTTTAATACTGGGATTTCAACAGCTAGCAACTACAGCAAGGTATGTGTTGCCTATTTCATTCAGCTAGTGTTAAATAAATCCATCTCTCCTCAAATCAGAGACAATTAATCCATCTGCTTTAATGGTTGTGACATTTAAACTAATATCTTCTCTTAGCATTATGATTCAAGCAGTATTTATTCTATCATTAATGATTTAGTACCAGAAAAATAGAAGTAGGGGGAAAATATGGAAGTAGATATTATTGAAGAAGAAAGGATGCAAGAAAATGGTTAAATTCCTTGGTTTTATACATGTAGAATTGTTTCTGAAATGGAAATATCAGCAGTAACAGCAGCAGTGAAAAGCTCCCAAATCAGTATCAATATGATAGAAGCTCTGTTATGTTATTTTATTTGCCTTCTCAATCCAGTTTTCAATTACTCTATATTTTTACTACCATACCTGAGAGCAGAATGATGCTGATTTTCTGCAGCTGGGAGTTATGTCTTACAATGAGTGTATTCCAAAGGCAGACTGGTCTGAATCCCTGAAATGGCACACATGGGAAGAGGCCCATTCTGTCCTGACAATATGTTATTAATTTTAATTTTAACAAGTTGCTTCAGTCATGATGCAATGGGACATAGGAAATCCACAAACTGGTCAGAAGCTGCACTGAGATAATCTGGACACCAGTGAGGTGTCTTAAGAACAAACTGAATCTTCCTGCTTAAGGGACAAAATATTTTTGTTCTAATGACCAGGGTAAGGAATATAATTGTGTCCAAATTTTCCACCAGGAAATGAAAAGCTCAGTGCTTCAAGGCAAGGGTTGGCCTTCAATATGACCACGGATACAGAAGAGGGAGGATTACCTGTTGGTGCTTGTGAGGAGCTATAAGGGAAATGTTATCTCTTTTCTGGCATGAGAAGATTAGAAATGAATTCTTAAAGCAGCAACAAGCTCCACAGACCTCTGGGACAATACAGACCCGGGCACACCAGACACCAACTTCTGCCAGTGCACCCAAGAGCCATTGACCTCACACAGATTTTCCCCCGATATGATTAAAGAAGGGACTTTCCTGCAATGGAGAGTGGCACAGCATGAGCTGCTAAAATAGCTTCAAGAATTAATGAGAAATACGTTTTCTCAGTGATATGATGGCCAGGCTGCCCAGAGAGGCTGCCTGTCAGCTCCTATCAGTCATTCCATTAGGAGGATTGCAAAACATCCCTGCTGCTGCCAGCTTGGAAACCTCCCGCTCCATAGCAGGGCACGGGTCAAGTGTGAGCACACAGCACTGCTGACAGGCCTGGGCACCAGCTGGGACTGCACAGGAGGCTTTGGCTACCAAGAGCTTTTCCCTCTTAAATTCCTTGCCTGGGATTTTCACCCCTGAAGGTGTGAGATGAAGCTGAGCTCTACAGGAGCTGACAGCGCTGGCGATGCTCGGCCGCCTCGCAGGGCTGGGTTTTGTTTGCTTGTTTTGGATGAGGTGTGTGCTGCCCCGTGCCTGCAGCAGCCCAGGCTTTTGGGGTGGAAGCACCCGGTGTTCACAGCAGTGACCAGAGTGCAAAGCAAAGGTCTGAAGGTACCCAGACCTCCACATGCTGCTGGAAGCTTTCTCTGTGGCGCTGAGTTTAGCTGACAGAAATATTCAAGTTGCATTTTCTGCGTGCTAAGAGCAGCTCTGTGGTGGCTGCAGTCTTGCCCAGAACACTGGGGTTGAACAGGAATTAAAGCTAAAAGCCCAGTTTACTCCAATGCAAATTAAAGGCCTCCATTTGAGCTGCAGCAAATACTTGTTGGCTACATCCTGGAATTAAGTTTTTTTAGTACAGATGGCTATGGAAGCGTGCAGATAGGAGCACACAAGCTTTGAAATGCTTTCCTGGGGTTCTGCTAGTTTTTGAAACATATGCCTGGCTGGTGCAATGGCATTTAGTGTAAGACTTTGGCTAGGTGGGATTGACTTTGGATCTAAGTGCACAGTGGATGCTAGAGCTCAGCTTTTAGCATAAAATAGGCCACATGGTTTTCACAATGGAATAATGAAAATAATTAGATTTGTAATGTGCAAATGAGTTAAGACTGAGATATTTATAAATGAGGTAATAATTTACACTAAAATGGGAGTGCCAGATGTTGGTCAGGCTGTGACTTTCAAGGTTTCAATTCTGTTTGACAACACTGTGCTTTTTTGACATTGTCAGAATGTACGGGTGGGGTATATTTTTATTCACAGAATGAAACATCCAGCTTATATTGCACAGTTGTTAGCCAGTGGAATTGTTTGCCAAGTTAGGAGTAAAACTGGACAGTTTGGAGAGGGATTCTTTCTGTGGGATGAAATATCACAAGCCTACTGTTTGTTTTGTTGTTACCAGCTGAGAAATTGCATTGCAGACAAGAAATGCTGGGGAGCTTACATGACTATAGTAATAAGTAGGTTTAAACTTTGTCTTGCTGCTACCACTCTGAAGATATTTACTATAATACATTTAATTTTTCCATTATTATTTATTGTGGTGAACTCTATTTAATTAATCTATTTTTAATCTAACAGCCAATAGACAAATCATCCATTGCATATCTCTAGTGGGTTATGAAAAGAAACCCATTCATTTGATGATATGTCAACTTGGAATGTATATTTTTCAATCTACAGAATAAAATATTTGAACAGAGAGAAAGGCCCAACTTACTGAATAACATTATTCATTGCAAATTACTTTTCCACCACTCATTGGCATTATACCTTTGTCTCAGAGCAGAATGGAAGTTGGGTATTAATATTCAAACCCAACACAGGGCATTAGGTATTATATATCACTGTACAGAAGATCCAGAAATAGATTATTTACTTTAAAGGGGACAATCAAAGAAAGCTAATCAAAAAGCTAATCAGAAAGAATATTTAAAGTTGCCTTGATCATGATCCATAGGTACATAGACAGGGAGAAGGTAAGATGTGCTAAAGGATCTTCAAGCTTTCAGAAATTAATGCATAATGTAAATTGATGGAAGTTTGGATTGAATGAGTAAGGTCCCAGTTTGTAAACTGGGGAAAAACAGGGGAAAAAAACTGTAACAAATCATTTATTAGATGGTCAATGGTAAATATTCTGTTCCTAAACTGTTAAAATGAGCATTGGGTAACTTTCTCAAAACCGGTCTCTGCTTTCCTTTTGTGGCACAAGTGCAGGAAAGCAGGGGTGCAATTCTGTGGTGTTTTTATGCAGAAAGTCAGGTAATTCATTAGTATGAGTCCATGTGGCCTTAAACATTTAGCAGAACAAATCTTGCAGTGTGCCTAAGGGGAGCTACACAGCCACATGGAACAGGTTAGTGCCAAAGAAGAAGAAATTTATAAAAGTTGATAATGAAGGGAGCAATTTGAGTGTTTTAAGAATGGTTTAAAGAAAGAGGACTCCTGGCAGTTGATGTCAGGGATAGGAGAAGTTCAAAGGAAAGGATAAACCCCGTATCAGGAGAAGAAAACCAGAGGAGATACAAGATAAAGACTGCTCTGAGCACGAGGAATAGATCAGGAGAGAAAACACAGTGATTTAGAAGTAGGATAAATATTAAAGAGCTTTGCAGTTGAGAATTAAGGGCTTGAATTTTTTGCAGTAAAGATGTCAACTGAAGGATTCAAATGGTCTGTACAATATTTTGAAGCCATGACAGAGGAAGAAGACTTTTCCAGCAGTTAAAAGAATCATGATATGAAGAAACAAAAGTAGTCAATGCCATGCCAGAAGGTTTTATACCTGACCCACTGATCAAAGCAAAGAGCGGTGTATTTAATCTACAAATCTTTCTTCACAGAAGGAAAAAACAAACCATCCTGTCCCCCATCTATTCCCTTTTCCTTGGAAAATGTTGCTCATGGTTGTGAGCCAGTGCTGGGGCAGAGGAGTAGTTAGCACGAAGCGTGTGCATCAATAGCTGTTGCTTTGGTTACAAAGGCACATGAGCATGTATAGTTGTGACAAGTTATTTTCAGCTTTTGCACCATGAAATAGAGAGAATATTAATAAAAAAAGAAGAAAGATTATGCTACCTCTGCTCTGTCTCTCTGTGGTGGAAAGTCCCAGTGTGGTGTCACATGCTGCATCATCCTGATAATTGTTGCTGTGTGCTCTGATGACATTGAAGTCAGCCCTGGTGCTGAATGCACAGGGAGGGGAAATGCACTGGGAGGGGAAAGGTTGCTGCTGGTGCTGGGGATGTATCTCCAGGGGCTGTTTCTTGCGTGGGAGCAGCACTGGGCACCCAGCTGCCTCTCCTGCATCTCGGTGCCGCTGAATCCCTGGCGTAGCCCACGCTCAGGCACACGCACCAAAGGCACAAAATCACAGAGCAATCTCTGTCTCCTGGTGCAAACCGAGTGCAGCAGGGGATGAAACAAATGGTTTGATCTCTGCTGACATTTCAAAGCTTCTGCAGTCGGAGATGACAGCGACTTGGGAGAAAGGCAAGGAGTGGGAGTGGGGCACGAACACCAAGGTGGTGCCTTTTGGTACCACAGGGGTCTGGCCAGGCCCACACAGGAGCTTTCTGTCAGGAAGAAGAATGAGCTGTGACCTCTGGAGTAAAGTATTGATGAGCCAGAGTCCTACCACTGCCCTTTGGCCCTTGCTGTTTAGCAGATGATGGTAATGGCTAGAAGCAGTTCAGTTCCCTCTTCACTTCTGGTTCATTCCCACTTTAGCCCAACCACAGCTTCTGGTTTAGACTCTGCATGGAGGCAGTGGGGTGAATCTTGTCCTTCACACCACTTTTCCAGCCCTGTTGCATAGCAGGATGGCCTGAACCCCTGGGGGAGAGGACAGCTATGACAGCTTCTCCTTTAAAGGGTTATTCTTTGAAGCTTCATATCCATGACATCAAGAAGGGAAGTCAATGGATACCAGTGTAAAGAGACAAAAAAAGACATTCCATTTGAAGAAATGACCCCTTCACAAAATGTGTTTGTGAACTCAAGATTTTAAATGAGTCTGACCCAGTGGGGAAAAAAAATCAAACTGTTCTGTACAGAAGAAATTCTCTGCTGGAAAGTACATACGAAAGTTCAGAGGCACTGCAAACACTAGCCCAGTGGGTAATTCTCTGAATGAGATGCACTTTGCACTCACAGCAGTACTGAAATTCAGCAGCTCCTGGGACTCAGATTTATTCCATTTTTACCAGTAAGAATGCAACTAATAATAGTTTAAAAAAAGGAAGAATTTGCCATGTGAGGGAAGATTCAAAAAATCACATTCTGATCTTTATTACTCTGGCTTATGTCATATATATTTTGCACCACTTCACGTGAAGTACAGATGTAACAGGTATTCTCACAGAACAAGCTAAAATGGGATCAGCATCAAACCCTGAAATTTTGTTGCATGGGACATATACTGTTGCTAGAATCCTTAAATTATTTATATGGACAAAGAGAGCCTGAGGACCAGGTCCATTTTGAGAGGCAGGAGGGTTTTCCACCACCTGAGGCCCAAATGCTGCCCTCCCTCTGGGGATGAAGGCTGGGTCTTCACTGGCAGTGGCAAACTGCTGTAGAAATGAGCCTTTCCAAATAAAGGATATTACCACAAAATTTGCTCCTCAGGAAGGAGTAGAAACTCAAGTAGAAGGAAGTACCCTTCAACTTGAATTTGTGCTGATGGGGCTGAACAGCCATCTTAAGTAAGTATCACTCAAGGCACGAGTCGCATTAAAGTCAATGGTCTACTCCTCACATCAGTAATCTTGGTAGAGTGGGGTCTTGCCTACTCATCCTTCACAGAGCACTGCAGGTTCCTCTGAGACCATTTGTTACAGCCATTTTTTTGCTCCCCTTCCAGCTGAGGAGTTTGGAAAGGTGTCAGAGGATTAGTACCATGCAAATAGTGAGGGGAAAGTGTCACTGAGGTAGGAAGACTTCACAAAAAATAGCTTAGGGGGCTATACAGTATCTGGAATTAAATTTTATGGCACTCCATAAAATTGAAGTATGAGTCAAGGGTTAACAACCTTGAATTTTGCCCTTAAAATTAGTCCAAGAAAATCTACTTCGTTATAAATACGGCAGTACTGTATCGCGTCCTGTTGATTGATATGCCCAAGAGCTACCTTTGTCGGCAGTCTTTTAAGCAGCAATCCTTCACTTTGATCTTAATAGTGAGATAAGCACCTCCTTCCTCATTGGGCTATCAATTTTTAGCTGCCAATACAGATGGATGGGGTCGGGTGTTGCACACACGGTGCCTCCCATCATGATGAATGTATAGTCAGCAATCATGGCCCTCCTCGTGACAAAAGCAGAATAAATGAGTGTACAGGGATGGAAGGATGCATATAGCAATATTTAATGCAGGTGATGTTAGAAGAGTGCAACATGAGTTTTTTACCAAAAGATTACACATAACTCTCAGTCTTTGTCCAGCCTTAAGACAAACATTGGCAAATTTTTTAAACTATCTGCCAAAAAGCGACATTTTATTTTAATAAGTCTTCAGTATTTTGCTCTAAGGAAATAGTTAATGCATACTATACAATATCTTAGCCTGGCTTTTCTATTTTTTTCCTTTAAAGTATTAGGGGATGAAAAATCTTACATTTAAGTACGTTCTTTCTAGGACGTGTACAATACTCTATATCTTGGCATCGTTGGAATACCACTTGTCTATGGCAAACTCAGACATAGTTCCCCTTTGATTAAACTATAGCTTAAAACCCACCCCAAACTAAAAGTAAAAACCTAATTGAGTGTGCTTTAGTACTTCCACTGTCTGTGACAATCACTGCATTGCTCTTTCTAGGCTGAAGGATATTAAAAAAGTATTGTGCAAAGGATATTAATGCAGAGTCTTAACAGACTTTAGAAAATCAGTTTGCTTTTATGGCTGCCTCTCTATGCTGCTCTCTGTTTCCTCTTCTCTTTCCTTTCCTCTAGAGATTCCAAATCCAATTAAATGTGACTAGATGTAATTCCAAATTGTCGCTTTAGTCAATTAAACATATAATAATCTTGTGTACCTAATTACTAGCTCCAAAAGTTTATTTGTTGATGTAGTGCTATCAATGTGTACTTCTGCATGTTCCCCTTATCATTGCCTATATATTAATTGTGGTTTGACATTACTGTAAATTGAATTTGAAATTTCCCCCTAGTTAAAAGTCTCTCACAAACAGTAATCCCAATCCGGTTGTAATACCCTTTCAGAATGTACTTTCCAAGGCTGTATTATGTTCTTAATGAGATATAACCAAAAATACATGGATTTAGCAATAAACATTTCAAAACAGGCCCAGTATCAGGGGGTAACATATTGTTACAAACAGGAACTAAATCTTCCTTTAGGTGTTCTCATACAGCTCCCATTAATTTCACCGGGAGAAAAGCAATTCAGTAGAATCCATGGATTTTTGCATAAGGACTGGATTTAGCCATAAGCTTTATCCAATGCTCATTCAAATCATTGGCAAGAATCCTCCTGACTGCGCTAGAACAAAGAGCAGTTTCTAATTGAACATCGTCAGCCCAGCCGGCACAGGGTGAACAAAGGATAAAATCCTCATTGCCTTGAAAATAATTGGCAAACTGCTCATGGGCTCCAAGTGGTTTAATCTCAGGAATGACATATGGACCCTGTGGATGAAGCAGAGGAGGTGAGCAAAGCACCCAGCTTTGCCTGCTTGAGCTGGTGATGGTTCTAAGGAAAGACCTTCAGTGTGTCCTGAGCTGCAAACAAGAAATAACCCTGTAGCACAACACGAGGGAAGACTGAATGGATGTGTCCTGTTATTCCACGACTTTGATCCACTGCAAAGCTTCCAGTTCCCATGGCAGTGCCAGTGGCTGATCCACAGCTCTGTACATGAGTGGTGGTTGCTCCTGCAGCCACCTCAGCAGAAATAAAGGACTTCCAATCCGAATATAAGCCAGTCTCAAGCACTGAAACTTGTGGTTTTTTGCAGTCAGAGGCCATTTGCAAGTGGCCATTTACAATCTGGGATCCCACAGTTGTATTGCCCCCTTGGCTGTCGTCATTCCAAAGGTTAAAAGTGTCAGGTCCTTAACCCTGAGCCAAGGCTTGCTTCTCCCAGCCTGGCACTGCTTCCAGAGGTGCACAGAGCTCTGGACAAACCTGGCATCAATCCTTGGACAAGTTGCTTCATCTTTTGCTGTTTCTCAGCACCAGCTGTGAAATGCAGACACTCATATTTGACTGATTTACTGATTTGGTGTGTGAGTCCCCCTGGCTCAATTGTCTGCTAATCCTTCACAGCCTGCACAGCACAATGCCACTCTGATCATGGCAGAAGTCTCCAGGCATTGCTGCACTCAGACAAATGCCTTTTCTCTTTATTCTTCCTTCTTAATTTTTCCTTTTTTAAATAACCAGAAGAAAAACACTCACATTTCTGGCATTCGTGTTTTGTTTTTCAACATCTGCTCTTATCCCTGGCAGGCTCCCCCTGCCCTGCCCTCCATGGCATCAGGAGTGGTGAGGCACACACACAAAACCCCTCTGAGCCTTCTGGTGCCTCCATCCCACTTTTGCTTCTCAGTTCCTTGGTCACAGGGAGCACACACAGGTCAGGACCAATGCTTGCTACTGTGACCTCAGGGCTTATAAAGGAAAATTTCACTACTTAAAAAAATTCCACTCTAAATTCTTAGAAAAAAGAAATTTCAATTTCTTTTGAAAAAAGAAACCCAAGGATTAAGGGTCTGTATGCATGGCCTGTGTCCAACCCCAAATGCACCCAAGTAAGAGACTTGTTGAAGGTCTCCAAGGCTCAATGCACAGAGCCAAAGTGAACTGTGAGATAGGGAACTATGAATTTCCAGGGGACGGGACACAGGTGGAATTACACTGTCTGAATATGATTACAGGGCTGGGCACTGAAAAATACTGAGGGACCTAAACACTCAAAACCCAATTGAGATTAGGAGAGTTAAAAGCCTGTCTCCCACTGAAATACATGAAGGCTTAAAGCACTGAGCTGGGGTCCTGATTCCTGGTGAACACCTCTCCATATGGCCCATGGAAATCCAGGCAGCAAAGATTTCCACTGAGAGACTGATGAGCCTGTGAGACACTCTGAAATCAGATTTAAGTAAAATATTTACTTAAGGAAATACTGTTTATGAAATTATTATTTAAGATCCTCAAACAGTGATCCAACTCATTAACATTTTGAAAAAAGAAATCTCCCAATACATGAGCTGATATTCCCAAACCAGAATGAGGGGCCACTCCCTGCCCTGTCACAAACCAATATCATATATTAAATGTGATGTGTAATGTTATGCAGTAGGATCAGCTGCTCTGTCGTGTGGGGATTTTGGACAAGTGATGTTGATCAGCAACAGACCTCACTCTTTGTACCTTGAGAGTGACTAAATGAGAGTTCAACTGAGCACAAGGAACATAAGGTACAAAGAATGGGAAAATAACTCCTATTTAGACCATGTAATGCATCTTTCTGCATGAAATGACATATTTCCTTTTTTCCAGTTTTTAAAGATAGAGGGATTAATCTCTAAAGAACAAAGATATGAGCTTTCTTCCTACTTCTGACACAAGCACTTCATTGATATTCAGAAATATTTGCCTTGTATTTACAGAACCATCCAACACTAAATCTGAAATATGGAAAATGTGACTGAGTAAGAACAGGAGAAGTTTTGACAACACACCTTTAGGAACACCTTAGGGGATATCAGAAAAAAAAAGGGGACTTTCTTCTTTCAAGATATGAGGCTTTATATTCTGTGTTTTTTTCCCTATTTGCCAGTTCAGGCCAATATGAACTTCCACACCATAACTAACCCATGCAGGTGATGTGGCAAGCCTGGATCCAAAGGTGTTCTGCAATCTCTGCTCCATCTGGCCACTTGGTGGTGCAGAATAATAAGATATATTTCTCTACGTGGTGGTGAGGAGCAGAGCAGGGATCCTGAACCTCTCCTTCAGCCCATCTCCAGGCATGCACAGGACTTGTAAGAGCAGAGTCAAAGGCAGCTTTTGGTGCGTGACAGCTGCTGACACCAACAGCCCGTGCCCAGCCAAATCCTTTGCAGCAGCCACGCAGGTCTGTGACAGGAAAATGGATGGTGAGGCTGTAGAAATAGGCAGAATTTTCTGGAATGCACCAAAGTGTTCCACTTCCAAAGAAGACAAGAGATTAGTGTTGTTGCTAAATGTTTGTGTGTTCATTTACCGTGGTAAATACTGGGAAATTCATGGGGGCAGGACTCAAGGTCAGCTCCTTAATCCTTGGCTGCTCCCCTTGAGCTGCAGAGAAAGGAGAGAAGCCCAGAAGGGGAGAGGAGGATTTCTCTGCAGATGGCAGAGCCTCAGGAATAATCACAGCCTATGCACATTAGAGTAACTTTCACTCTCCTGTGCTATTCAGCCCTAATTGCTGCTAAAACCAAGAGGCTGATAAATGGCTGAAAATTACCTGTGCATCTACTTCAAGTGAGCTCATCTGGATCTGCAGTTAGTGGTACTAACAGAGGGCCACAGCCACTGCACTGTGGTGTTAGTCCTGTGCAGACCTCCTGCCTGGAAAGGGTAAGTATAGCTCTGTTTTTTCAGTTTAACAGGAACTTTAATATTCCTATTCAGATCAGCTCTGATACAGACACCTGGGCATTTAGAGATCTCTAATACAATAGCACTGAGCCTGAGATATAAGATGCAAAATAAGCTGTAGCTCTCTTCTGGATGACCTTGCTTATTTTCTTCTGAGATGAGAAAAGGAAAGTGATGTTTATAACTGAAATAAGCAGAAGGTAGTAATTTTAATGCGATTATGCTGTTTGAAAAATGTACAAAATAATAACAATTAATTTTTAAATACCTTTGTATATTCTAATTACATGTAACCTCATTACTTTGGTGGCATGGAGACATTTGGAAACCATTACATGAGGAGAGATAAACAGAATACTGAGCAGGTATGAAATTGCTACAGTCTGGTTTGACTTATGTGTAGACTATCCCCAAAATGGGGCAAAATGTTGTCATATGTGTTCAGTATTTTGATGTTGCTAATTTCTGCAGAGGACTGACTAGAAGTTCCTTTTGAACATTTCACTAGTGAGCCTTAAATGCATTGGGAAACTGCTATAAAACACTTCTGTCCTGCCAAGCCCTACCAGGCGGGTGATGGGCACACTTGCTGTCTTTGCTGGGATTTTTGTGTTGTTATCCCATTGCTAGAAAGCAGAAATAAGTTTCATATGAGGAAAATGGCCCCTGTATTTAGAATAGATTTATTGTATTTATTATTATCTGTCCCAGCTTTCTGCATGGTCTCGAGATTGCTCTGCAATGATAAAGAAATGTTTCTCATTTAATGGCAAGTGCCACTTAAGGACACAGAAGCTGCTTTCGAAACGTGAGCTGAGAGATGCACAGGGAAATCAGGAACCTTTTAAAATGAAAGGGGGTGATCAGGACAACAGCTCCCGAAGTCCAGTGAGACTGGGATCTCCATGGCCTGGTAGGAAACAAGCACTAAGGATGGGTGTGATGGACAAATCCCAGGAGGTGTGGGAGGAACCTGTGCCAGTGTTGGCTGCACAGTGGAGCTTTCTGGGGAAGAGGTGGGATGGGATGGCTGGGATGAGCTGCTGGTTACAGAGATGCAGTGAAACATCCAGAGGGACGTGGTCCATGCTTGTTCTGGACCTGCTCTGCTCTCTGAGTTAGGGACAGACCTTGAGCTGTCAAAGGTTGGGTTTACTTCTGGCAGGGGCTGTGGAAACACTAGAATTGAAGGCTTCTTCTTGCCCCTGATGGGATTCTGTCTGATCAAGCTGCTGTTTGACAGTTTCAGGTGAAAAAGAAGAATATGTGTGGCACAGAGATTATGTTTGGTAAATTTTAGACATGGACTAACATTGTATGTTGGTGTCATAAAAAATAATAGGCCGTGTGGGCTTTCCTTTGGGCTTTGGCTGATCCCAGCACTTGCCAGAGCTGCTTTCCTGGGCCCAGTTTATGAAGGGCTCCCAGAAGTGCTGCACTTTTGAGGATGGAAATCACAAACCGTCAGAGGCTCTTGGACCCTTTCCACTTGGGGAAAACCAGATCCAATTTCATCCATCTTCCCATTTCATTCCTAGTCCTGGTTCATGTGTCCACTTGGCACTGGCTTTTGGGATCAGTGCTCTGCAGCCCCTGGGTGGGCTCTGAGCCAACATCTCCTGGAATAATGGTGTAAATGAACCCTCCCCAGCTGTGGGAGCCCTCCCTGCCCGTCCCTGTCCTTGTGGGTGAGCCCTGAAGGATTCTCTGTGATCGCAGGTAGGTGGGGGGGGTTTGTTGCTATGACAACAGATTTGTTTGGTTTTCCTACTAGAACTGGATTTTTAAAATTTTATTTTTTCAGTTTAGAAAAAATGAAACAATTAGGCTAGAGACAGAAGATAAACTTTCCTGTTTTCCCAAGAGGATGCACAGGCAGGATGCACAGGCAGGTAGCACGGTGGCAGGTGTGGGCAGGAGGCAGGCAGCTGGTTTCCCCAACCCCAAGGATTTACACATCTTTCCTTAGCACAACTGTGTGCCTCATAAAACAAACCCAGGCATAAAAACGAACCCAAATAATTCACCTTGCTTTCTCACACTACCTTTTTAAGCCTGACTAAAAGGGGACACAGACCTGAACTCTTACAGAGAGCTGAGGTTTACTGATTGCAGAGCTGGTTTGCTTTTCAGCTGATGGAATTGTATAGATTATATGATTTTTAATTGTTTTTTTCTAACCAGAATGTCAAAAAGCTGAGTCAGCCATCCCACAGCTATTAAGATCCTAAAACTTCTTCCTCCTTACGGATTGCTTACCCCTACTCTGTGCAGTCAGATGAAGATGAGTTGTTTGTTCTGGCAGAGGGACAGACAGTCTGTTTTCCCCTACATGTATACAACTAATTTCAAGTCACTGGTGTTCCAACTGGTGATAAAAGAGCTATCTTAAGCTTTTCACAGAACACAGTGACACTGTTAAATCAGCACAGCATTTTGATTAGCAGAAAGATGTGAGCTATACAGCTTAATGAGAAAAAGGGGCAAAATACCTTTTGTACTTGGAGGTTTAGACTTCTAGTTTTAAAGGAAATAGGTGCCCGTATTTTTCTGTAAGTTGCACATTTTCACCTTACTGCTGATTCAAGCCTATTCAGTGTCAGCAATAGCCTGCACTGTTTGAGTAAGGAAGAAAAATTGCTCTCATGCCTTATTGCTCATCTGGTTAGACCTTTCCTTGTGGATGTGTAGCAGGCAGCTGTGGGAGCACAGCCTTGGGCTTGGGGACTTGAAGGACATGCAGGCTCTGCTAACTCCTCCTCCAGGAGCTTTGAGGCTCACCTTTTGGTGCATGTTCCTTTTCTAGGGCTCTCACCCTTGAAAGTAGGGTTGGGTGGTGTCTGTTCTGTCCTTAGAGACAGCACAGACCTCTGAGGTTCTTCTGTGGCACATCCCCCTGGCACAGACATGTCCTTCATCTCATCTTTCCCTGGGGCAGCTGTCTCAGAATCATTCAGGCTGGAAAGGACCTTTGAGATCATTGAGACCAGCCTTTGACTGATCACCACCTTGTCATGCAGACCATGGCACCGAGTGCCACATCCAGCCATTCCTTGGACACCTCCAGGGGTGGTGTCCTTACATTGCCAGGAAGGTCAGGTTCTCCCTGGCCTTCTCCAAGAGCATTTTCTTGGTTTTAAGACAGAAGTGAGCCCAGGACCCTTTCCTGAACCATCCATCCTGGTAACAGAGGGATTTTTGATCAGCTATGGGAATGTGTCCTTTGGCAGGGCACTTCCAGTTGCTGCTGTTGGAGGCTGATCCTACAGCTAAATGCCTTCTAATGCCTAAAATTTCCTGGTAATTCCAGTCCAAATTTATACACAACACATTTATGCCCACTTGTTCAAGGACCAAGATGGTCTTTCCACCGAAATGGGTTTTCTTCCTGCTGAGGTTTAAATCTTTGCTGTGTTTGTCCAGAGCAGTCTTCCAACACGAGAGATATCAAAAAAGGGGAAAAATATTTACTAAGTGGCACCTTAGGGAAAGTGGTTGCAGCTCTTTGGAATTGTTTGCAGATGCTGTGACCCCACAGTGGTGATTCTGGGACTGCCTTGCAGTGCCAAAGTGCCTTAGGCTGCACTCTGCATGGGGCATCCCATCC
>VYZP01072133.1:0-10620 GCA_013400635.1 Hypocryptadius cinnamomeus | reverse complement strand
TAATCTTCTTTGCTCCAAATCAAACATAACTACATTGAGAACTGCATTCACAACAACTTGAAGTTAGCGTGGTAGGTTAAAAATATCTTATGACTTCCTTCCTTTTTCCACCCATAGCTATGAACCTGGTTATAGTGTCCTTAAATCCTGTCTGAATCTCTGCTAATTTTGCCAAAAGTATTGATTATGAAGCAATATTAAACACTCTTTATATCTATGGACACAATTATGTGCTGACCCCTTGGTGAAAGAATACGGTCATACGCAAAATGTAAGATGGTATCAAAACTTAAAAAACAATGCACTAAAAGAAACAGAGGTGGCAGTAATTTTTTTTTCCTTTCTTGAAAATTACTAGAAGATGCATTTTCTTTTCTTTGGAATGTGTCTGAATGATGTCTGCAAAGGAATTGTGCTGGGAAAGAGAAACTTGGCTGGGATATGACAATTTTCACATAGTTTACCTAATTTAAACATAAATTTATAAACTATCTTGATGATGCCTTTCACCTTCTCTTAATCTAGTTTCATTTTTAATCTCTTTACTAATTTTCAACTTCACCAGGTGAAGAGCCACTTTGCATCACAGAATAATTTAGACTACCCAGAATGAATGCTTCTGGGGATAGTTGCAGCCAGGTCCACCAACAGAAACAAACTCTCTGCTGACCATAAGGGGTTTGGTATCAGATCTTAGCTCCAGTGGCCCATTTTTAGTTGTCCAAAAAGAATATTCTATTCCAAAAAGAAATTAAAGGAAAAAGAAGGATGTTTGTGACTCAGCAGATATTAACATTCCTTGTAGGATTTCCTGGCTAAGGAAACCAAGCCTGTTCACTCTTTGTCATGCCCTTGAACCAAAAGTAAAAAGGAGAGGGACGTGTATCAGTATGAAGCCTTGCATTTCTAATACCAGGCCTGAGCTGAAATTCTCTAAGCAGGAACAGGGTTTTTTTATATGAGAGAATGATTATGACTCCTTGGCTTCCATACTGGCATTTGTTCTTCTCTATTTAAGACCATTTTATTCTTTCTGCAGTGTTTTATTGTACTCTGTCATTTTTTTTAAATTCAAATCCTCAAAGGGTCTTGAGTCTGCAACAGAAAACTGTAAAACTACAGAAAATGAATTCCCTGACTAATTAAAACTTCTGCAGGGAATATTTTACCTTGTTATAGAATAAGGCTTGCTATTCAGTCTATCACTGTTAAAAGAAAGTCCTGGTCTTTCCCTGGTTCATTGCTTGCTATTCAAACCAGGACTGTTCTTTTTGGAATTAACTGACTTTTTTGTCCTCTTTTACTTGTGTATTCAGAGATCACCCTTGAACAAATCTTCCCAAGGAAGAGGCCTGTATGACAGCAACCTGAAACTGACCCCTGGAATGAAATGACATTTAAAATTAAATTATGTATTTGTTTACAGAAATGTTGACTGACTAAACGCCTTAGGACTGCCAAGGTTCTCCTGTGTTGCTAAAATGATTTTAGAAAAATTGTGGTTTTGTAACATCTGCTTCCTACTGTTCATTCATGTCCAGTCTGGTCTACCTGGAAATCCCTCCATGACCTCCTGCAGCCAGTACTGCCCCTCTGACTTTGTCAGTTCCTTTATCTGTCAAGCATGCCCTGGTTCAGAACAAACACACAAGGCAGTTATCATACTACAGTTATCATACTACTACATGGCTGCTGGTGACAGACATGGCACCAGAGGAATCTGTGTGATCCTTGGCTACAGTCACTTCCAGCCAGGAAAACAATTTTTTCTTCCTTCATTTCACAACTCCCAGCTTTCAGGTCAGGAATTTCATTATACTTTAGATGGGTGGAAAAGCTACAGACAAATGCCTGTGGCAGATAGACAGGAAGGTTGCTATAGGCTGTCAAATAAGAAGAAAAAAAAACACCTTAAGGCTTCAAGAAAAACAAAAATTCTTCAGAGAGTGTTTTATGAAGCAGCACCTATTCTAGCTCACTCAGCACTGTCAGGGTTGATGACTCTGCAGCCATCTCTGCTGTCAGGAGAAAAATGAGAAGTCAGAAAGAGCCACTAGCTATGTCTATTGTGAAACATCAGGAATAAATTGCTTCGTGTTTTGAAACCACAACGTCAAATATTGTTTAAATGAAAATTTAGAAAAAGTGAGTGGAAGACTTGCCCCTCTTAAGTAATCTAGTAATCTAATTAAAGTTTTCTAAGCATACCTAGCAGTTTGTAACTGTTAAACCCAGTGGGAATCAGAACACGACATGTACTTTAATAGAAATGCACACATCAGACTTCAGTTTGATTTGAAAGCTGCTGGTAGGGTCTAGCCTTATGTTTATTTTAATTAATCTTTTCTGTCCTTACAAACATCCTAACTTTTATCTCATCAAAATAAGAGGTAGCAAACTTGAGCAGTGAAACAAAAAGGGGAAAAAAACCCCCCAAACACAAGAGCAATTTGGAACATATGGTTGAAAGTGAGTATTTCTGCACTTGCTTGTATATGGCTTTGAGCAGGGAGCCAAGAGCAGGACTGATGATTTCCACATCAGCATTCTCACAGATAAGCCTCTGGAGCAGAAGGGAGTTCTGCATCATGCTCTCTCAGCTTTCCATGAAGCTCACTAGAGTCTTCTGTGCAATCTCTCCAAAAACCTCTTAAAATAGAAAAAAGTAAAACAAAAGATACTTGGTGTTCATTAGACCTTCAGCACAGTATGATGGTGCATCTTCTGGATACTCTTCCATGACTGAAAGTCTGTAAGCCTCTGCTGAAAGAAAATAATGCTCTTGTAGATATTTTTGGCTAACAAGCATTTCTAATGGCAAGTTTTATTTTATATACTTGTTTAAAAAAATTCAGATCTCAGTTGGTTGAGTTTATAGTTTTGAAATCTTGAAATCAGAACATGGTGAGTTGCCAGTTTTCATTAAAAGATGGGAAAACTTCTAAAAGTAACTTACATATTTTAACCTAAAGGTAACTTCTCTGTCTTGTTCCATATAGACACAGTACCTCATAAGACCTAGGTCTGAAATTATAGATATAATTTTTATCACATGCCTTAAAGCACAAAAGATAGACTGTAGCCAGACGAGTTGTCCAAGTTCAGCTTTTACATAACAGCAACCTTTCTGAGATGGGAGCCCAACTTTCTCATTTAATCCTTAACAGTCCTCTGGACAATTCTTTGTTAATTTCTATCTCCTTGAAATCTGAATCACTAACTACAACTAGGTGTGAGATGTAGATATGTTTCTCACAGACTCATAGAACAGCCTAATACTGACATATATGTGAACTGGTTCAAGAAGTCCCACCAAAGTCACTACTGAGGACAGGAATATGCTAACAGCAGTAAATGCAGAGCAAAGGTATTCTCAAAAATACCTTCCCTTTCTGATTTGAATACACTTGCTAAGAATGCACTTCATGCTTTTACATAGAGAATCACTGTTACAAGTTTAAATAGTCATAATTGTAAATATATTATTCAGTTAGAGAAGGAATAACCATGACCCAAACTTTCATGAAGAAATAATTCTTTCAGTCTGAAATCTTACTCCTACTTTATACCCTTGAGTTTCTCTGAAGCCTGTACTTAAAATAAAAAAATAAAAAAAGAAAATGCATTGCAACACCTTTTCTTCCAATACAGAAAAACAAATATTCAAAGAATATCTGAATATTCTTTCAAGGTGGTAGTCCAAAGATGTAGTTTCCAACAAGCTTTCTTGTCTGCTTATTTGCCTTTATTGCTCTAAGGTGATAAACTGGTTTACTTTTAGTAACATTTACAATTTTTTAGTCTGAATTCTAATGAAGTAATTCAGTCTTCAGGAAATTAACTTAAACCAATGGGGTTTTTTGTTTTGTTTTGTTTTGTTTTGTTTTGTTTGCTTTTTCTATAAAGCTTCTAAAAAATCTTGTTGACCAGGAAATTTCTGAAGGGTTGGGTAAGGTTATGAAGTCAATAGCCTAAAGAGGAAACTGCAGCTGGCAGTTTTGAGTATATTGAGAAATTGTATTTTCAAGAAATCCTTGTTTGTTTTTAGCTTTTATGGCAACCATTCATGAGGCTTCATGTGGCTGGTGTTTCTTGTGTAAGGGAAAAACCTGCCTGAGAGATTTATTTTTGATGCTTTCTTCTTTTGGGACTGGAAAGTAAATAATATTATTTTTGTAAACACCACGATGCAGGAGTTCAATACTAAAAGTAGGGAAGTGCAGAGTACTCATGTGCATGGATGTCAGGAATATATGCCATTTAAGAAAATAGTTATGGGAATTTGGCAAATACTTTTCATTTTTCTCACATCCTTCTCCTTTCATGATATTCCTTTGGGACTTGTTCATAAAGAGCTCCAGGCAAAATTTCCTTGAAGCCCCTCTGGGACTTTCTATGAATTTTGGTTCAGACTAAAACTTGTGCTTGACACCAAGGGAACAAGAGGCTGGAGAGCAGTTCTGCAGAAAGGGAGCTGGGGTTCCTGGTCAAGGAAGTTGAACACAAGTCATTATGGCCTGGCAGCCAGAGGGGCCAACCCTTTCCTGGGGGGCATCAGGCACAGCATCACCAGCTGGGCAAGGGAGGGGATTGTCCTGCTCTGCTCTGCACTGGGGCTGCCTCATCTTGACTGCTGGGGGCAGTTTTGGGTGCCACAACATAAAAAAGATATAAAGCTATTGGAGTGTCCAAAGGAGCACAACAAAGATGGTGAAGGGCCTTGACGAGAAGCCATATGAGGAGCAGCTGAGGTCACTTGGTCTCNTTTATATTTATATATTTTTATATATTTATATTAGGCTCTAATATAACAAAAATCTGAGATTCTACTTTTATCTAACAGTTTCAATTAATATAAATTCATAGATTATGGGAAGGATGATCTCTAAAATGCATGTGTGAGAGAAGTGACTTTGGTTTGTTATTTAAAAAAATAACTAATTCTAATAGAATTTAAGCATCAAACAGTTAATAGTTATTTTTTAAATTTTTTTTTCTTCTTTTTGTGAGTGTGATCTAAACTAAAGATAATCTGGAAAACAGATACAAAAAGACACTTTGAATACCCATATCAACAGAAGCCATTTTTCAGAATTCTTAAGCTTTTGAATAAAGAAAATAATCAAGTGATGTTAAATAAAAAAATCATATCATAAGGTATATGTCACAATGCAATCTTTAAGAAAATGAAAAATATCTAGCCAAGAAGTTACATTATATCTTAGAAAGCATTGGAACGCATTAGTATTTCCATATGGAAAAGTTCTGTCACTGGTGGGGCCTTGCATCATTCATCACTTTCTTTTTTTCCATTGAAAGCAAGAGGTAAGGAGGGTTAATTATGAGGAAAGAACAAGTGTAATGCTCCAAATGAGAAAGAGGTGGAGCATATGTTGATAAAATCTGTACTGTGTATTAAATATGTGCAGCCAAACTCAGGCCTGGCAGCAAGCGAAATGTTCTAACTTTGAGCAAATGAGGTTAAAAATCCAGTTAGAGAGTAAAAAAGAAAAAAAATCAACCCAACAAAAAAAACACTAGTAAAAAGTGTATCAAGTTAAATGCATTAAATTGTCACTGGAAGAATTAAACTAGCTGATTAAACATAACTCCTGTTTGTGAGAAAATCCATCAGTCAACATGACAGGCCACAAAATAGTGCTTTCTGCCTAAGTAGGACTTATCTCTAATTGGGGTCTAGTTTCTCTTGAATTCCATTCAAGATAGAATATTTGGTAACTTGAGCAGGTAAAATCTCATTTTGGAGGTCCATGAGATATCACCATCATGACAACTGCCTGAGAATGTCTCCCTTAGCCTGCAGTCCTGTAGATAGGTATTCTGGAAAGTATTTCTAAACTGTGTTTCTGTCAAAGCTTTTTCTCATTTTCTTCCTGGAAAAGATATGTATTCTGTACTCCTTAAGGTTTATCTAACTAGTGATTAATACCAAGGGGGGAAAACTAATCCTATAATTGATTTCATATTGATCACACTGACGTTTGTGTTGCTTATTTAATTATCATAGCCTTTGAAACAGAACTAAAAATCCAGGAACTTTGTCAAACATGCTCTGACCCTATAAGTCTCTACCAAACATTCCAGAAGAGCATCTTGCCCAGTCACATTTTCCAAACTATTAAAATGTGGCTGTGTTTGTCTTTGAAATGATGCACTTGTGTCCACTGGAGCCTGGAAGTTTGGAACTGAAGCTAAGCAGAACAGGGGGACTGCACACTGGCCAAGGCAGTGCCAGGTGTCACCAGTGAATGGCATTGTGAGCAGCCATGGATTTCTTAACCAATATGTGTTCTTCTTAAAGGATGGCAGAGGTTGTAAAAGGTTTTAAAGAGCAGGTCTCTGGATATACTCTTTCTTGTTGCTCTACTAATACAACTCCTATGGACATCAACAGGAGCTATGTCTTGGCTCAAAAGCAGGGCACAGAGTAGTGGTGGAAGATTAAGGGGGTTATTTTTATTTTATTTAATTTGTTCCTGCTTGAAAATGGGACTTTACAATACTTTTTTGGGAACACTTTAACAGAGAAATGCAGGTAGAATCTGTTAGTGGTCATATGTCCTTAAGGATGGAAGGAAGTATTTACTTGTGCTCTTTGCCAAGTGAAAGGATTTCAAGATTAATCAGTGCCTACCTGCCTGCCTGCCTTGGAGGCCTGCTCCTCTCTGTCTGCTCATCTGCCACACCAGTTTGCATTTTAGCTGTGATTTTGACCATACTCTTCTTCCATAGATGATGGTTTCTTTAAACTCTTGACCATTCCTCTTTGTATAAGCTACACATTATGCAAGACACAGGCAAAAAGGATCTCTTTTTCTTCATATATGGTAGAGACTTAACAAAACAGAGTACATAAGTGCCATTATTTTTCCTGTGAGGCATTAGAGGTTTTTATGGCAATCACACTCCTTTTCAAAGAGAAACTCAGAGAGTGAAGTAGAGGTATTGAAACTACATCTTATCTGTCTGCTGTGAATGATTTAATCTCATGAAGTTTATAAAGCAAGGAAAGTTATTATTAAGCTTTCCAGATCTAAAACATGAGAGCTAAACATTTCCTAAATATAAGGAGCGATTTTGGCAGAGAACAGGGGAGAAAGGAAATGTTACCAGGTGCTGCACTGTCTCTTCCTATTTTTTGAGATAGCCTTAGTGAGGACATTGGCAACCATGTTCTCAACCACACAGGGCTTTCTGCCATTTTTATGTGTGAGGAATTGTTTAGAAAACTGCCATGATTTGAAAACTAAGCAGACTGTCATTCTTGCTTTTAAAGCCCTCTGCTGTTTAAGCCATTGTCATAATCCACCTGTATGTCAAATTCAGGGATTGTGTTATAACATCTTTACATACACGGAGGTGCCAGAGACTGTGCAAAAATCTCTTCACTTTGCCAAAGCAAATAAATGAAGAAAGTCTCCATGAACAAGAGGTGAGTGGAACTGATGTGATAGCTTTACTTTACATTTGCCTGCCTCATACCTAGGTGCCACTTAAGAAATACTGTTTGAGTGTTGTTGTACTCAGCCAATAGTCAGCAATATTAAAGGCTTTTAGTATGTGGACAGCCACACTTAAGTCATGTCAACCCTAACACTGCTGCAAATTATTCAAGATGCTGAAATTTGGATAATTTACAAATCCCCTTCTGAGCTGAGGCATACAGACCAAGTGTTACATCACTTGAAAAGGGAGTTGAATTTTTATCCTTGTAATCTTGTGCTTCTACCTTTTTCACCCTAATAAAGTGGGATTTTTTTTCCTATTGCAAAACACAAAAGAGAAGGAAAGAATAAAGAAGTTGCCAACTGGCTGATTTCCAGTTTGCATGGTATAACTGAATACAAAATCAGCCCAGTATTTGGCTTTANTGGGGCTGCCTCATCTTGACTGCTGGGGGCAGTTTTGGGTGCCACAACATAAAAAAGATATAAAGCTATTGGAGTGTCCAAAGGAGCACAACAAAGATGGTGAAGGGCCTNGGGCCCTTTTCCAGATCCCATTAGGACTGATGAAAAATGCACTTCATTGATTTTGCTGACAGTGGATTGAGTCCATTAAGAAAAATGAGTTTGGTGTCAAGGATAGTGACAGTTTCTGTGTAAAACAGAAAGAATGTAATGATTTGTAGACCAAAGGAACATATTTTCACAACTTTAATATGAATTCTAAACAATTTTTTTGACATTTAATTCAAAATTAAGCTAGTGCCTGTGCGCAGCTAGGTTTTTCTTACTGAGAAACATTGCTGGAAGAGTTTAATGTGTCTCCTATTATCTATCAAGAAGACAAATATTCATGAAGACTGTCTTCCCAACACATAATTCAGTGTAGCTGCAGTAACTTTAAAGAGAAAACCATTAGCTGTGGTACACTTCATAGAAACATATAGGCTGGGAAGGCTCTCTGAGGTTATTGAATCCAACCATTAACTCAGCACTCCCAAGTTCACCACTGAACATCCATGCATCTTTTCAATACCCTCCAGGGAACCATTCCCTGGGCAGCTTCACAACCCTTCCTGTGAAGAAAATTTCCTAATTTCCAATCTAAACTTCCCCTGGCACAACCTGAGGCTGTTTCTTCTTGTCCTGTTGCTTGTTATTTGAGAGAAGAGACCGACCCTCACCTGGCTACAGCCTCCTTTCAGGTGGTCATAGAGGGTGATAAGGTCACCCCTGAATCTTCTCTTCTCTGGGCTAAACATCGCCAGCTCCCTCAGTTGTTCCAGACCCTTCACCAGCTCTGGACATGGCCACCCAGTCAGTTTTTTACCCAGAGAACAGTGCACCCATCCTCTAGACACGCCCCTTCTCTAGACCTGCTCCAGCACCTCCAAGTCCTTCCTGTAGTGAGCAGCCCAAAACTGGGCATAGGACTTAATGTGTGGCCTCACAAGTGCCAAGGGGAGCAGTCACTTCCCTGGTCCTGCTGGCCACACTATTGCTGATCAAAGCCAGGATGCCATTGGCCTTCTTGGCCACTATGGGCCCCAGAGTCCTTTTCCACTGGCCAGCTTTCTAGCCACTCTGCTCCCAGTCTGTAGCCATGCACAGAGTTGTTGTGAGTCAGAAGCCAGAACTTGGCCTTGTTGAATCTCGTAAAATTGGCCTTGGCCTATGATCCAGCTTGTCCATATCCCTCCATATATCCTTCCCACCTTCCAGCAGACGAACACTCCCACCCAGCTTGGTGTCATCTGTGAACTGATGGGGTGGTCTCAATCCCCTTTTCCAGGTCATCAGTAAAGACATTACACAGGGCTGGCCCCAGTACTGAGCCCTGTGGAGCACCACTGGTGACCAGCTGCCAGCTGGATGGAATTCCATTCACCATCACTCTCCGGCCCTGGCCACCCAGCCAGTTTTTTACCCACAGAACAATGCACCCATCCAAGCTGTAATCAGACAGATTCTCCAGGAGAATGCTGTGGGAAACATCTAAGGCTTTACTGAATTCCAGGTAAACAACATTCAGGGCCTTTCTTTCATCTACTACTTTGCCAGAGAAGGAGATCAGGCTGGTCAAGCAAGACCTGCCTTTCATAAACCTATGCTGGCTGGATGCTAATAGGTTACTCGTATCCCACAGTCTTGGGAGAAACAGATAAAGAGCTGGTATTTTCTTTTACTGACACTAAATGGCTAATGTGAAGTTAACTTGAAATGACTGTTTTGCTCTGGGGGAAGAATAGCTGCACATTTGTTATTTAGAGTACCAGAGGGGTTGAATATGCCTTGCGCTTACAATTGGAGTCCTGCAGGATGTGGCAGAGCATGTGACTGCTGTGCTGGGAAATGGTTTCTCCCCTGGTGGAACCAAGGTTGAAACCACTTATCAGAGTGCCCTTGGCTCACCTCACTTGTAACATTACCTCTTCATGCATGTGCAGTGCGTGCCTATGGTCAGATGTTCGCACAAATATAATTTTTCTTAAAAACACATACCCAGTCCTAGGACCATACAGAAATACAATACATCTGCACCACTTAGTAATGTCAGTGCAACACCTTTGTGCAATCACTAAAAAACAGGATTTTCACTTCAGCTACCAGACAGGAACCACATGTCTAAAGAATGTCTCCAATTTGCAGCAGCCTAACAGAGAAGCCCAAATCACAGCCTAGTTCATGCCCACAAATGGAGATCTATACTTGGTCAGAATCACGGAAATGCTCAAGTTTCTTAAGGAGAGCAAGAATCTATGGACAGATGTGTTATGGGAAAGGTAAGATTTTAACTTTTTTTCCTCCAGCAATACAATGTTCTCATGACACAGAGACAATAATAGTTTTGAAGACTGAATGCTCACAAAGGCAGTGAAAACAAGGGGAGTCTCATGGAAGTCCTGAGAGATTTTAGCAAAGAAAATGCTAATAGGAACTTCACTGCTAACTCATCTCAGAAAACAAACAAACAAACAGGTCTGGGGAGCCTCTCTTCCCACTGATGTGGATAGCCTCAGTTATCGAGTCAAACGAAAAAAGTCATGTATAGGGGCTTCATTTATATTCCAGGGTCTTATCTAGGAAGACTGATTTTTTTTTTCCCTTGCCCCTTTCCCCTTTGTTTCCATTTTTCCTTTCTTCTCCTTTTTTT
>VYZP01072131.1:0-15476 GCA_013400635.1 Hypocryptadius cinnamomeus | reverse complement strand
ATGGGGACAGTGCCAGGATGGGGACAGTGCCGGGGGGAACAGTGCCAGGATGGGGACAGTGCCTGGATAAGGGCAGTGCCAGGATGGGGACAGTGCCACAGTGGGGACAGTGCCACAGTGGGGAAAGTGCCAGGACGGGGACAGTGCTGGGGGGGACAGTGCCGGGGGGGGATAGTGCCAGGACGGGGACAGTGCCCTGCCCGCCCCCGCGGACCCCGGAGCCGCGGCCACCCCGCCGATGGTGCCCCAGGAATGAGCTGCAGGGGAAAGAGAAGACCCTCCCTGGTGTCAGCAGTCCCTGGGCCTGCCCGTGCGGGTTTGCTGGCACATCTCAGCTGTTCAAGGAGCTGCAGCAGCGCGGGGCAGGAGCAGGCACAGCACCTGGGGACATTACTGCAGCAGAACTGGTCTGGGAGGGTGAGCCGGAACGGGGGGATGGCAGGGCATGGGTCACCTGCTTGGCTCTCATGTGACAAGGAAAGAGGCACGCGGCCCCCCCAGGCTTATGGGGTCACCCTGCAAGAGCCCAGAGCAGCCCATTCCATCAGCCAGGAGCTGGGGGTGCACCCACCGGCTCTGGGTGCTGCACCACAGCTCACCGGGAGGAACCAGGGCTGAGCAGCAGCTCCGGAGGGTGTGGAGGAATGATGGAGATGGTTCTTGGGGGAAAAAGCCCTCCCCAAAGGCTGGGCTCTGCCAGATCTCTCCGGGATGGAAAAGAACAAGCTCTCCCGTGCAGCCCAGGCTGCTGAACACACACCCACCACCCTGCCCGCGGTGGCCCCTCCACACAGCCCTGGCCAGGGCTGAGCCCCGGCTGGCCCAGAGCCCCCCCACACCCCTCACTCACCTTTCCCCTTCACTCGGGCACGGCTGATCCTCCTCCTGCTCCCCGAGGCTCCCCGCAGCCGGGACTGTCCAGCCCGGCGTGGTCCCCTGGCCACTGCTGGCAGATGCTCCAGCACCGCGGGACTCTGCCCTGGCCCTGCCAGGGGAAAGAGGAGGTGAGAGCAGGACACGGCAGGACCGGGAGCAGGGACAGCAGGGACAGCACAGGCTCTGCTGCACCCTCAGTTTTATCTGCCACGGGGGTTTGTGCCACCTTGGCCCAGCCTTCCCTGTGGGCACAGAGGAGAGGAACGATGGCAATTCACTCGATGCAGTGTCACAGAGGAGACAGAGCCACGCTCAGAGGGACTCACCCCTGGCAGGAACCCCAGCTGCAGCCTTGGCCGTGGCCCTTCCCATCCCACACACCAAGTGCATCCCAGAGGCCCTGCTCAGCACAGTTTTATTTTATTTAAAACAGATGACCAGTCCTGTCAGGGCTTTATTAATCTGTAAGCAGCTGTCCAGGACACTGGAGATGCTGCCCTGAACTGGGTGTTCAGGACAGGCTGAGAATCACAGAATGGTCTGGGTTGGAAGAGACCTTAGAGACCATTTAGTTCCACGCCTGCTTCAACTGTCCCAGGCTGCTCCAAGGCCCGTCCAGCCTGGCCTGGGACACTGCCAGGGATCCAGGGGCAGCCACAACTGCTCTGGGCACCCTGTGCCAGGGCCTGCCCACCCTCCCAGGGAACAATTCCTTCCCAAAATCCCATCCATCCCTGCCTCTGGCAGTGGGAGCCATTCCCTGTGTCCTGTCCCTCCATGCCTTGTCCCCAGTCCCTCTCCAGCTCTCCTGGAGCCCCTTTAGGCCCTGCAAGGGGCTCTGAGCTCTCCCTGGAGCCTTCTCCTCTCCAGGTGAGCACCCCCAACTCTCCCAGGCTGGCTCCAGAGCAGAGGGGCTCCAGCCCCTGGAGCAGCTCCATGGCCTCCTCTGGACTCATCCAGCAGCTCCAGGTCCTTCTGTGGGTGGCCCCAGAAGGACCTGGAGCTGCTCCCTCCTCTCCCTCCCTCCCACACTCTTGCAGGACTCTGGCTCAGACCCAGCTCCAGCCCACCCTTGCTGATGGGCTGGGGCTCAGAGGAAGCCCCACAAAAGGGGGAATTGGATGCTTTCCTCATGTCCAGCACTCTGACAAAGCCACAGCAGCCCCAGCCTGGCCCTCCTCACTCACAGCCATCCAAACCTGCCACAGGATCTGATGCTGAGACAGACAAAATTGCTCAGAACTGGGAGCTGGGTGGAGAGATCTCCCAGAGCAGAGGTGCCAGCACAGCCCAGTAGCTCTGCAGGACCAGGAACATCTGCCCAGGCTTCTTCCACAGGGATGAGCAGGGTAGGACTGGTGAGGCAGAGGTGTTTTACACTGCCTTTAACACAGAGCCAGCTGTGGAGTCCCAGATGAACTCCCTCAAAGGGCAGTGGGGCAGAGTAGTGTCCCTCAGCCCTGATGGAGCCACACTCACAGCTGTGAAGGCAAAAGAGCCTCAGCTGGGATTTTGGTGCCTCTCAGCCCCGTGCTAGTGTGTACCAGGATGGACAGATGGACAGCACCTACCACACCCTCCCCAGTGCCTCCAGGTACCCCAAAATATCTCCAGCTCCATCTTCACAGCCCCTAGGCAGAGGCAGCAGTTTGGAAAGGCTGTTTGCTCACTAGAAAAGCTGCCTTTTTCCCCAAAGGCTGCCAGGGGCACTGGTTTGATTCAGCTGAACTTCCACCAGCAAAACTCCCTGAAACTGAAGTAAAAGCAACAGGAGGGACACAGAGCAAATTGGGGGGGGAAGAAGGGAGGAATGCTCTGCACAGCCCAATCCATCACTGCCACAGACACCTATTGTACCACTGCCATAAATCCAAGCCCCTTTGGGCACTGGTGGAGACAAGAACCCCCCCAGCAGCCTCTGAAGGCTCTGGACAAAGAGCACAGCTCTGCAGTGTCAGCCTGACCCTGGCACCCTGCAGGGGCCTTGGGAGGCTCCCAGCCCAGAGCCAGCCAGCACTGCCCAGGGCCTGGTGCCTCAGGGGGTGTTCAGAGCTGGGGAAGGCCTGGCAGGGTTTCTGCTGCCAGCTCCCATGCCCAGCTCCTGCTTTCCTGGTGGAAAGGGGCCAGGTGCCTCCTTTTCCCTCCTTCCCACAGCAGAGCAGTGAGGCACCAGCCAGGATGGGAGCAGGGCAATGTGCAGCTCAGGGACCAGTGGGGTGGAAAAGGCCCAGAGCTGAGTCCATTCAGGCTGTGAGAGTCCCTTTGCAGCTCTGGGAAGCACACAGGTCCATGCCCATGGATGCTGTGCTGCTGGAGCCCCCTGCACCCACAGCCCAAGGGCAGAGGCACCAGGCACATCCGTGGGCACAGCTGGGCTGCTCAGCACTCCTGCAGCTCCCCATCCCCTCCCGTGTCTCCAGCCACGGGATCCAGGGCTCAGGGTGGGCTGAGGAACAAAGAAGTGATTTATTCTGTAATTGCTGCGTGTTTGTCCAGCACTGCAGTGGCCTTTGCTGCCCCCATCACAATGCAGGGGATGCACAAGCAGGGCAGGATGGGGCAGAGAGCAGAAACATCTGGGAGACAGCACCAGGAGCCCCTCAGCAGCCCCAGCACATCTGCCTGCCCTCCCTGCACATCTGCCTGTTCTCACAGCACATCTGACTGTTCCCCCTGCACATCTGCCTGCCCTCCCTGCACATCTGCCTGCCCTCCCTGCACATCTGCCTGCCCTCCCTGCACNCATCCGTGGGCACAGCTGGGCTGCTCAGCACTCCTGCAGCTCCCCATCCCCTCCCGTGTCTCCAGCCACGGGATCCAGGGCTCAGGGTGGGCTGAGGAACAAAGAAGTGATTTATTCTGTAATTGCTGCGTGTTTGTCCAGCACTGCGGTGGCCTTTGCTGCCCCCATCACAATGCAGGGGATGCACAAGCAGGGCAGGATGGGGCAGAGAGCAGAAACATCTGGGAGACAGCACCAGGAGCCCCTCAGCAGCCCCAGCACATCTGCCTGCCCTCCCTGCACATCTGACTGTTCTCACAGCACATCTGACTGTTCCCCCTGCACATCTGCCTGCCCTCCCTGCACATCTGACTGTTCTCACAGCACATCTGACTGTTCCCCCTGCACATCTGCCTGCCCTCCCAGCACATCTGCTTGCTCTCCCAGCACATCTGCCTGCCCTTCCAGCACATCTGCTTGCTCTCCCGGCACATCTGCCAGCCCTCCCAGCACTGCTGGGCTGGAGCCCAGGGAAAGCTGGATCCCCATTCCCAGCTGGCAGTGTCAGAGGGGAGCAGAAGGTGCAGCCTGCTCACACTGATCCCTGCAAATCTGGGCCACCACCTAAATTCTCCTGTCTGCCTGATGGCCCCAAAAGCCCCAGAGTTGCCCTGCAGCCTCTGGAATCCTTCAGGACCCAGGAACCCCCAGGGAAGCCACAGCTGCTGGCTCCTGCCTCCCCACCAGGGACTTGAAGCAGCAAGCCCAGGGCGAGGTCTGGTGGAATGTGGGGGACGCAGGAGGGGAAAGGCTGCTCCAGCAGCCCTGCCCAGAACAAGAACCTGCTTCCCACATCTGGCACAGCTGCTTTGCAGGTCCTTGAGGAAAGGATTAATGCAGTCAAAACCCAGAAGCACAAGGAGGGGAACACAGAGAGGGAAGAGGTCCTTTGCCAGCAGGCAGGAGCAATCCCTGCATCCCAAGCAGGATCTCCAGCCAGAAGCCAACCTGGCCAGGCACACAGCCAATGCCACAGCATCCCACAGTGGCCTGTCCCAGCTGCCCAAGTTGATATTTGCACCCTGGCATTCCAAAACACATCCCCATGGCCTGCTCCATGCTCTCCCTGCAGACAGGGGCACAGCCAGGGGAGCAGCTCCGGCTCTCCCCAGGAGCAAAGCCCTGAGCTCCAGCACAGCTCACCAACATCAGAGTTCCTCCAAAACATGACAGGCTGGCACTGGAGATGTCACATCCTCTACACATCTTGCTGAAAGGCAAGAGAGCCCCGCATATAGAGCTGGGGTGGGGATAGAACCTTTAATCCCACCCTCATTTTCATCCCATCCTCAACAGACAGCACTGGGAGAGGAACTGAAGTGTATTTATGTTACAGAATGTTCCAAGAGCTCTCCTGTCCTGCCCACAGGGAGGGTCTGGGGACCCCTCATCATCCCAGCCCTGGGGTCTGCAGAGAAACCTCACAAAGGCTCAAACTCCTTCTCTCATGGATGTGTTTATAATGCAGAGGGAGAGGCCCTGGACTGCCTGGGGTCACAGTCAGTGCTGCTGTCACCTCCTGGACAGGAGGGCTGAAGAACAACCCTGGCACAGTCCCCCTCTGCCCCTGGCCACGTGCCCCAGGAGCTCTGCTGATGCCAGAGCCCCACAGACACAGGCAAATGACACCAAAGCTCTGTCCTGGACAAGCAGGAACCAGCACACAGGTGGGGTGGCCCTGCTCAGGGATCCAGGGTCATTTCTAAGGCATTTCTGAATGTTCCTCCTTTCAGGATAACCAAAAACTCTTCATTTGTTCAGCTGAATCCATTTACTGACATTCCCAGTGATCTCCACCTGCCACCCATCAAAATTAAAGCTTTTTACCCAGCAAATTTATTTGCCCCTGGGAAAAACCAAACCAATCTGGGATTGCCTTTTTCACTGCACAGCTCAGCCCATGGGACAGACAACACCAAGCAGCTTCCTGAGCGAGCAGCAAACAATTCCCTCCACAATCCCAGGCATCCTGAACCCCTGGAATGGGAGCAGGGTTTGTACCTGCCCAGCCTTGCCGTGTCCTGGTCCCTGTCACAGCACAGCAGCCTGGCAGCCCCAGCACCATGATTTATGTGGCTCCTCTCAGCAGCAGCCACAGCTCTCCCAGCACACAGAGGTGTTTACACTCCCCCTGTCTCCCAGGAGCTCCCCAGGCTCACACAAAGCCTCCTCTCTCTTTGCAAAAGGCTTTTAAGAGGCAAACAGGACAGTAATAAATGCTCTGTCTCTCCAGCTAGAGCAGGCAGTCTCACAGATTTGGGTGAAAGAGTCCCAGGGGACACAGCTTTCAAAATATAAATAAATAAATTATAGTAAAGAGTCTCTGTAGGACTCCCAGGCCACAGAACTCTCCCTGCCCATCTCCCAGAGGGTTTGAGGCTTGCTGGCTGCAGAAATCACTCCTAAGACACAAACCCAGGAGATTCAAATCCACTCTATCCTGCAGCACAGAGAGCCCTGAGATCAAACATGGAGCTGGGCATCTCCAGAGCCCTGAGATCAAACATGGAGCTGGGCATCTCCAGAGCCCTGAGATCAAACATGGAGCTGGGCATCTCCAGAGCCCTGAGATCAAACATGGAGCTGGGCATCTCCAGCCCCCCACAACAGGCACGGGGGAGATACAGACCCTCATCTCCTCCAGCCACCAGGACCTGGCTGCCACGACCAGCCACCCACAGAGCCATCCCCCATCCATCCCCCATCCACCCCTCCTGCCCCCAGGGGAATGAGCGGTGCTGCAGAGGCAGGGGGAAATCACCGAGCACTCACGGGAGAGCCCCGGCTGCTCCATGGCTCCCTCGCAGGGTCAGATCCTCTCCAGCGATGGCCACGTTGGGATTCAGCTGCCACGAGCCTTTGGTCGTGGTACCACTGCAAGGGGAGGGGGAAACCCAAATCCAAGCCAGAATATAAATGTCCCAAGGGAGCAGAGATCCAGCCTGGGGAGGTACAAATTAAACTGTAAGCTGGGAAGAGATGGCAGTCCTGCAACAGCTCCGTTCTCTGCTGGCTCCCAACAGCAAGGAATCAACTCCTCCTAACTTCCCTCTCACATTCCAACCCCGGGACTGACCTTAACCTGTTGTTGGAGTCTCCAGCAAACTGCCCATTCAGCTGGTTGGCCTGGGAGTTAATGACTTTCTTTTAAAATTTAACACCGTTCTCCATCACAAATTTCAGTCTGCCAGCACTAGGGTCTGCCTTTGGTTGGTATTCAAATCCAAACACGTGCTTAGACAGTTATTCCAGGCAAAAGGGTAACATATGCACACAGAAAACCCACAAGGCTGAGGCTGCCTTTGGAACTAGAGAAACTAAATCAGGCTGGGAAAAATTATCTGGCTTCCCAGATGGTAAGAGGATTGCAAGAAGGAGGGTTTGGGCTATTTCAGGGCAATCCTGAGGGCAGATTTCTGGGATTAGCACAGCCTGGCATATAGGGCAGACACACAAACCACAGCACTTTCCAGCAGTGGGAACACTGCAGCCCCTCTTCCCCAGGGCCCAGCTGAGGTGCTGCTGTCCCTGACACCACCTCTGCAGCAGGCACAGCTGAGCTTCTCCCTGGAAAACTCCAATTAGGAACCCAACAAAGAGGCAGACGGGCACATTAGTAAATCCTTTTCCAATCTGAGGCCCAAGAAAGGTTTCTCCTCCTTCCAGGGTATTTTAGGTACACCACCCCTTCTCTGCTCACATCCCAGAGTGTGAGCATCCTGCTGGAGCCCAAATCTGAGCCAGAGCAGCAGCAACATCCCCAGCGTGGTCTTTGCTGCTGCCTTTGCCACCCTGCAGCTCCTCCTTTCCAGACAGATGCACTCAGGACTCCACATTCCTGGAAAATGGCCCCTTCCAGCAGGGAGAGGACAGTGCACTGGGTGTCAGACCAGCACTGACCCAGCCTCATGGGCTGCTCCTGCCCACTGCACAAAACCATCCATCCCCTTCCACAGTGTCCCCACAGCCAGCACATGATCCCAGCACAGCACTCAGCTCAGCACTGCTGCTTTGCCAAAATATTGGAGTCTTGGCAACATCCAGAGTCTGACAAGAATTGTGTTTCTGCCTCTCCCCAGGACTTCATGTGTTTGGCCCTTTGCACCCAGCGTTTTGGGTAACAAATGCTTTGGGTAACAAATTCTTTTCTAAACCTCCCTCTCTGCCCCTTCCCCACGAAATACAGAGTCTGAACATGCAAAGGGAGCAGCCCACAGTCCTTCCTGGGCTCTGAGGCATGGCTGTAAGAGCTCAGGATGGAAGCAGAGTATTTCTAGGGCAGGCAGAGGCTCTGTGACAGACCCCACGTGAGCAGGAGCTGGCACAGCCCCTCGGTGGCTCACCAGGGATGCAAAGACAGAACAGTCTCCGTGCACAACCACTTGTTCCTGTGCCCATCCTTCAGCAGGGCCAAGCTTGCTGGAAACAGCTCATCTTGTCCCTTTTTCATTGCTAAACTGGCTGAAACTAAGGCAGCTGTGACCACAGCATGGTTTGTATAAGAGCTGCTCCAAACCAGCTCCTCTCCAGGAGGAGGGCAGCAGGGAAAAGGTGGGAGAGCGAGAAGCTCTTGTTTTATTTCAGTTCAGATTTTCACCCGTCTTGAACACTCTAAACCTGCAGAAACTGCCTGGCTTCTTCCCCTGCTGCCCTGGGGCTGCTTAGGGAGACATCCAGGGTTAATTCAGGAGAGGGATCCCTTTGAGGCACAGGGCTGCTCCTGATCCCTCCAGAGACATCTTGTACAGAACATCTCCTTTAGGGCTGGCAGAGCCTCCACTGTCACCTTTCACAGTGAGGAACAGCGGTCACAGAGAGCAGCAGCCATCAGAGCACCATGGGTTATCCATGGTATGGATTCCTCATCCCTGGAAGTACCCCAGGCCAGGCTGGATGGGGCTTGGAGCAGCCTGGGATAGTGGGAGGTGTCCCTGCCCATGGCAGGGGTGGCACTGGATGGGCTTTAGGGTCCCTTCCACCCCAAACCAGTCTGGAGTTCCACGGTTGTCTCCCCAGGAAAGGCACAGCTCAGTCCGATTGCCTCTGAGCAGGCTGAGAGGATGCTGACCCCAAAGCACTAATGGGGCATCATAAACTGGTTTTTTCTTCTTTTTGTTTCATTCTTTTTCTCTTCTGCCATGCCTAGCCTGCAGGATAACAGTGGGTTGGGCACACACCTGACTTAGAAACAGTACCCAAACACCTGACAATTTTCCCAGCTCAAGGCTTTGTCCTTGCTTTTGCATTTCCTTAGGGCAGTGGAACTTCCTCAGGCCAGGTGTTTAACACACACCTGTCTTACAGCCTTAACCTGATTAAAAGCCCAGTGAATTACAGCAGCACATCAGCTCACAGCACCATTCTTGTGCACTCTGAACCCTCAATGACACAGAAGAGCAGCACCATGAGACAGTCCAGGTCTCTTAGAGGATGTCTGATCTGAGCATCCAGTCCTGCTGCAGCATTTTGACAAATGCTGGGTATTAATCCATTGTTGATTTATTTTAATGCAATAAAAACAATGTAATAACCAAGCTGGGTCTTTAGTGACCCTTCTCATAAAAGAGATCAGTTTCAATATAGCAAAAGGTCTCTTGGGAATTATGCTTTTGGCCTCAGAATGGTCAAATGGATCAAAGTAATGAAGTTAAAACAGGCTAGGAAGTTATTGCCTGTCACCTGAGCTGAACTGCCAGGCTCAGTCCAGAGCTGCAGGAAATAGCTGAGCTCTCCTCTCAGGTACCTCACATGGGCTCTGCTCCCCAGCTCTGACACTGCTCTGCCTCCCAGTGAGCCAGGGTAGCTCACTAATTTCACAGAAAATCAAAGATTTCTGGCATTTGGCACCCAAACAGATTTGACCAGGGCATGTGATAGGGGGAGACAGATCAAATGCCAGAAATCTTAGACTGGTTTGGGCTGGGAGAGAGAGACCTTAAAGCTCAGCCCATCCCACACCCTGCCATGGGCAGGGACACCTTCCACTGTCCCAGGCTGCTCCCAGCCCATCCAACCTGGCCTTGGGCACTGCCAGGGATCCAGGGACAGCCACAGCTGCTCTGGGCACCCTGTGCCAGGGCCTGCCCACTCTCACAGGGAGCAATTCTTCCCCAATATCTAACTAAATGTATCCTCCTTCAGTTTAATGTCGTTGTCCTTTGTCCTGGGGCACAACTGAAAGGCGCAAATTGTCCTTTTTCTTGACAGAGATCTCCTTTGTCATCTGGTGAGGCCCCATTCCCAGGCTGGACAGAGCAAACCAAGGTTCTCCAACATTTTTATGCTCAATTAATCTGGTCTTAGACTGAAGCTGCTGCTCCAAGGGCAGCTGCCTCATTTCTCCCCCAGAACTCTGATCCTGACTCCCCACTTTAGCCCAAGCATGGGAACAGGCACACAGAGTATCTCCAGCTAGAAGGGACCCAGAGGGATCCTCAAGCCCCACTCTCTTGCAGGACTAGAATTAAATCTATGACTAATCACATCCTCCAGAAAATTCTGGAGCTCTGGCAGCCTTGGTGCCATGACCACTTCCCCAGGGAGCTTGTGCCAGTGAGCACCACCCTCTCAGTGAGGAATCTTTACAAGAATATTTAAGGAGAAAGTATATTTAAGAATATTGAAGAAAAAAAAGCAGAGCCATTGGGTCAGACTAAGCTCCTGTTTCATGTCAGAAGGTGATGCCCAGGGGAGAGCACAACAACAGAGCAGGCACGAGACATTTTCCAAAATAGCTGCCCAGCCCCAAACCATTTTCAATTCAAGGACTTTCCACTCCTGTAGGGTCAACTTTAATGTACATTTGGCAGACATAGAAGGAGCTGGATCCCATTTGTGTAGGGCACACCATTAGCCCACCTTACTGGGGCACCTTTAAGCCACCTCTGTGGATTAATTGTTATTCTGGATCAATTAGCCGAGCACAGCCTGATTATTGCCCATATTGTTTAAGCATGATCCCATTGCCCATAATCAGGAAGGCATTCCCTTCCCTGGGAGCTGAGAGCACTCACTGTCCCCATGCTGTTCCAGAGCCCAGGGTCATCTGTCCAGGTGAGAGGATGTCTGACCCTGCTGCAGAGCCCAGCTCTGGCTGGAGCACAGCACAAACAGGAGCAAGATTCATGGTGCCACAAACCCGAGTGAACACCACCAGAGGTGACACAGAGGTTACCCTACAGCTTTCCTTCCCAAAGCGCTTTCCAAAGGGAATAACAAAGTTACAGTTAATGCAATAGTCGTCCATGTGGCTGAAAATAGCTCCTGACCTGGAACACAGGATTTGTCCAAGTCTCTGTCGTAGGTCACATAGGAAGGTCCACTCAATCAGCAGAATTTTAGGCTGGCGCTTTTTTGACAGTTAAAACTGCTGAATTCGTTTATGGCTAAAAAAAGAATGCCAGGAAGATATTTTGGAAGTGCTGCACTCGGAGGCCTTCATCAGAGGTGAGCTAAACTTAGAGAGCCTGAGGTAAGGAAGAGAAGTGTGTGAGTGACACCTCCATGGGACAGCTCCATCCTCTGGGGAGCAGGCTCCTGCTTGCAGTGCCTGGCCTGTCTTTAGGGGAAGGAAAAATGGAATCATTCCAGGACCAGCTCTCAGTTAGAGGCCTGGTGCACTTAAAAATTTAGAGATTATAATGACCAAGTAAAAGCTTATTTCCTTTTAAAAAGGATACTGCCAAGTGTTTCACATTCATTCTTCTTCCACAGCCAAAAGGAAAAAGAATTTAAAAAACAGAGCAGTCGTAGACAGTAACCCAAGGAAATTTAAATTGGTAAGTGCAAACTGTGTCCCTCCCTTCATCCAACACCAGTTTGGGATGTGTCCCTGTGTCCCTGCATCATCCAACACCAGTGTGGGATGTGTCCCTGCATCATCCAGCACCAGTGTGGGATGTGTCCCTGTGTCCCTGAGTCATCCAACACCAGTTTGGGATGTGTCCCTGTGTCCCTCCCTTCATCCAACACCAGTTTGGGATGTGTCCCTGTGTCCCTGAGTCATCCAACACCAGTTTGGGATGTGTCCCTGTGTCCCTCCCTTCATCCAACACCAGTTTGGGATGTGTCCCTGTGTCTCTTCCTTCATCCAACACCAGTTTGGGATGTGTCCCTGTGTCCCTGCCTTCTGCTTTGTGACCAGTGGCTCTCTTGCTGTTTGTTTTGACTCTCCTGAGCGCTGCCGTGTCCCCCCGAGTCACCCAGAGCCGGTGGATCCCCCCAGCAGCAGCGCGGGTGGATCCGTTCAGTTCAGCACTAACGAGGGGCAGAGGTGTGAAGTGCCTCACGGGACAGGAACGCGCTGAACGCTTCTCAGGCTCAAGCCCTCGCAGTTAATCCTGCAACCCCAAAACATTCTGAGCAGAGCCAGGGAGTGCCCAGAGGGAGGGGTTTGCAGTTCAGAACTCTCCTGTGCACCACGTCCTGGCACACCTCATCCCTGATTCTATAAGAGGAAGAGTTATCTGTTACTGCATCAACAGCCTCTTCTTTACAGGACTTGGAGTGCACCCATCCAAACAGGGCTTCAAGAGTGCTGGAAACGATACAGGTGTTCCACAATTACTGTTCTACATCAAATAATCTGTATTTTTGTATTAATATTTTTTTCTTTGGCCATGATGATACTGAAGTGTCATTTTCACAGAAGTCAAGTGAGATCCAAGCCCCTCTGTACTAACAGTGGGTTCTGAGGAGTACAAACACTGCTGGGTAAGCTCTGTGCCTGCAGCTAAACCATAAATGTCACATTTTTGTGCAATTTTGTGAAAAACAAGCAGGCTAAAGGAGTGCCCACCCTCACTGCAGGCTTAAAACTCAGAGTGTTCATCTCCTGACATCAGTGCAGTCATTGAACAGAATCACAGAATGTGGAAGGGACCTTAAAGATCCTCTCATTCCACCCCTGCCATGGGCAGGGACACCTTCCACTGTCCCAGGCTGCTCCAAATCCCAATGTCCAGCCTGGCCTTGGGCACTGCCAGGGACCCAGGGGCAGCCACAGCTGCTCTGGACACCCTGTGCCAGGGCCTCCCCACTTCCCAGGGTGTTTTCTTAATATCTAATTTGAAGCATTTAAATCTAAATCTGTTATGGCCTTTCCCTGAGGTACAGAAGGACAATATTGTCCCATGGTTTTGCTTTCCCTCTCAGGCTGAGCTCAGCTGCTGCTTCTCTGTCACTGTATTTATACCTGTGCTACATGGAACAACATTTTTGTTCCAGTGTAAAATGTGGAACATTTTACATGTTCCTCCCCAGCAGTAAACTTGAGCATTGCATGCTCAACATCTCCTGTGTTTTACACGTGACAGTGAAACAAGACTAGAAAGCTGATTTAATATAAAGGCTATGGACCTACAGGATGCAAGGCCAGGATGGCTGCCCCTGGATCCCTGGCAGTGTCCCAGGCCAGGCTGGACAGGGCTTGGAGCAACCTGGGATAGTGGGAGGTGTCCCTGCCCATGGAATGGGCTTTAATGTCTCCCTTCCTGGGATTCAATGTACCAACCTACAGACATTGTAATTAAAAACAAATATAGACTGACACCAGGGACCAGGGAGGAGAGCCTGTTGTGTGCAGAAGACACACAGAGCGGGATGGTCCCAGCCCAGGCTTTGCTGGTGAATGGGGCAGCTTTGGGCCATATCCCTGGATTTGGGCAGCCCCATTCCTGGCTCTGCTCCATCCCACCCTTCCCCAGGCAGTCCCACACCACCACCTCGCTTGGTTCTCAGTTCATGGACAAAAACACCTCATGCTCTAAAAAACAGAAACCAAAATGAGCAGCAGTGGTTCCCAAGGGCTCCAACAGCTCTGAGCCACCCCCCTGTCCAGGATCCGAGCCTGCCATGGTCACTGTCACAGCAGCTCAGTGTGCCACGGTCACTGTCACAGCAGCTCAGTCTGTCACAGTCACTGTCACAGCAGCTCAGTGTGCCACGGTCACTGCCACAGCAGCTCAGTGTGCCACAGTCACTGTCACAGCAGCTCAGTGTGCCACAGTCACTGCCACAGCAGCTCAGTGTGCCACAGTCACTGTCACAGCAGCTCAGTCTGTCACAGTCACTGTCACAGCAGCTCAGTGTGCCCCGTGTGAATGCCCCCTCCCCAGTGCCAGCAGTGCCACACCTGCCCAGGGACACTCAGCAGCCTGGGTTAACAACAGAGCACATGGAAAGGAGCTAAAACCAAAACTTACTCATGATTTGTACAGCAGGGATGGAGTTTATTAATCCAGTCCCTGGAACTGGCACAGGGGCTCACACAGGCCTGGCCCAGGTGTGCTCGGTGTGTGCTTCTCCCAGCACAGCGTTATGTCCACCACAGTTACCTTCACCTGGGCTCACAAGCTTCTGTCAACTCTCCCTACAACAGAAACACTGACCTTGATAACAGGAAATTCCCATTTTCCATGGAAAAGAGCTCTGCTGTCAACCACTGCTCACAATTTCAAATATCACCCCAACACAGCACCTAATTAATCTGCTTTCTTGCACTCTGAGCTTATTTAATTACCTGGTCAGGTTACCAACAGGGATAAAGTCTCATGGAATTACAGGGTTTAGGCCAGGCATGGGGTCAGTGGGGCAGGGATGGAGAAACTCACGGCCCTGTGCCCTCACACAGCAACAAGGGAAGAGGCCAGGCACCAGTGTGGGGTAAAACAGCTGTTATTTCCTGTTGGAAATCATGTAACTTTCCTAACTAATTGTTTTAATTAATTGCAAGCAGTGCCCACTTTCAGCTAGCACTAGTTAAGTTTCTTCACAGGCTCTCACAATTACTTTGATCACTAAATAACCAAAACCTCAAGTTTGCTAAAAGTAACCCTGCCAAGCTTCAATGAACAAAGCCAAAGGGCGCTGGAGATTGGACATCTGGGATCTTAAATTTATGACCCTTCAAGGGTGTTGGAGTAAATAGAAAATGCAGAGGAGATTAAGGCCTGGAAAGTTGGAGATTGCCAGACTGAGAAAAATATTATAGAAGTAATAAAGTATGTGGACCAGATTAGTGTGAAGAGTGAGAAATCAACAACCAAGAGCAGTTAGAACACTAAGTAATGAAAAAAATTATGTAACCTAGAGCCAATGAACATTAATTTGTTTGCTAAAAATGTATAAATAAGTGAAAAAGTTTTGTACCTGTGTCAGTGCAGAGGCTGGAGCTTTGTCAGCCACGCACGCTCTTGGCTGAGGATACAGTAATGCCTTACTCATTAACAGTGTCACACAGCCTTAGAGGGAGCCTTATTGATCCCAAGGACTTCGGGGGATCTTGGGAACATTCCCACAGGCACCAGCTCTGCCCCAGGGCTGCACCAGCTCCCCCTGCCCAGCCCGCCCCTGTGCTTGACCCTGCTGCCAGCCCCGACAGCCCCTCAGGCCCCATCGACCGCCAGTGACGGCGGAGTGACCACCTGAACCTGCACCTGCAGCTGAACCTGTCCCTGCACCTGAACCTGTCCCTGCACTTATAGCTCAGCCTGTCCCTGTACCTTCACCTATAGTTCAACCTGAACTTGTCCCTTCATCTATAGCTCAACCTGTCCCTGCACCTGAACCTGTCCCTTCACTTATAGTTCAACCTGTCCCTGTCCCTTCACCTACACCTGAACCTGTCCGCCCCTTCAGCTATAGCTCAACCTCTCCCCGTCCTCTTCACCTATAGGTGAACCTGTCCCCGCACCATCACCTGAACCTGTCCCTCTGCCATCACCTGGCCTTACACCTACACTTGTCCCCACACTGGTACCCACACCTATAGCTATGCCTGCCCCTATCCCTGCCCTTATCCTGTTCCTATTCCTGCCCT
>VYZP01072130.1:8966-20802 GCA_013400635.1 Hypocryptadius cinnamomeus | reverse complement strand
TGTCATCTGTCCTTAAAAGTTCACTAAGTGCTTCCAAATTTAAAATTTATACTCTTTATTTCCTTTTCTTTCCTAGGATTCTAACATTGCCAGCTTTAGATGCTCTTTTCATTTTAAAAAACCTTTGGTTTACAATCTTCATATACACAGTATGTCTTCTGTAGGTAGGATTCATTTTGCACTAGAAATAAAATAAAATATGTTATTGGTGTTAGCAGAGCAACTTTGACAGCTGCAGTTGGGAAACTCAGATCAGACTTCATGGTGAAGCATAAAACTGAAATATCAGAAAAATCTTATATTTACAGAGTAGGTAGATAGATCTAACTTGTATGGTTTTACTACCTACTTATTTTTGAAATCCATTCTGAACTGGTGACCATACTGGAAATACCTTTGCAGACTAATTTGTTCATTATTACATGAATTAAATAGATGCAACAAACTGAAATTGTAACCAAGCCTTAAAATACATCCAAAAAACATCCTCAAAAATAAGAACTCCTGTTGATTTGATGACATTTCACTTAGTAGCATCTTAGAAACACTACTGGGAAACTGATTTTTCAGATCACATGAAATAAGACTGTTCAAAATGAATGTTAGAAGACAAAGAATTTGATGAAGTGGTCCAAAAAACTTTCCTGAATCAAGCTTAAGATCACAGTTTGGACAATAATAACCTCAGCTTTCCACATGAGCAGGTATTCTGGCCTGGACAATTGACTACAAGAATAAAGAAGAATACCATGGTGTGGGTTTTTCTGACAATATCAACAACTTGCCATTGACATAGGTTTAATATATTTACAATTTATATTTACTTTGACCTTTGTTAAAAAATTTGTATTGAACTAGATAAATTTTCTGAGATTTGTAAACTTTTCTGCGTTCTCTAGCATCCAAAGAGTTTGTTTTGTGATTCTGTGTTGGCAATACCACCTTGTTAGGCTTCCCAGAGGGAGAAGTACTTCTGATTTATCAGAAGCACCTGAGATAATTTTAAACTCCACAACAGATTAACAAGAAAATCAGAAGTTTTACTTAACCAAAAGGAAAAGTTTTAGGTTCTTAATTACAAAACTGGGAAGCACCTAATACAGTCTGGAATCACATTACCAGAAATATTTTCCATACCTGTTTCAGTGACTTAGTTGATGAGAGGCAGACTTGGCACATTAACATCTCCAGTTTCCATGGCTAGCTTTGCTTTGAGAAACTGCTGAATTGATGTCTATTTTGAGGATGCTGACTAAGGTGAAATCTCCTTCCCTTCTCTTTTCAGATCTCTTCTCCTAAATATATTGTCTTGTAAGACTAAGATAGCTCTTCATCCATTATGACTATGATAACTCAGTTTTCTCATCCCCTGTTCAATACATGGCATAAAGTAAAATCAGCAATGTTGGACAATTCCCAGCCTTGTCTCTGGGATTTACTGTGCTCTTCAATGAGCATTAATTAAATAGGCTTTCTCTAAGTGTTAACATTTTCAAGACTCTTAAATGATAAGTATTAGCTGCAAATGCATGTTATCAAACTCCTTAATCTCTAGGTCAATGCTAAAGTCTATATAAGGGCCATATGTGACCCAGTACATCTGTCAGATTTATTGCTGTTAAGGAAAGCAGGTTTTTATCCTGACCACCTTATCATCCTGCAGCTTTCAATACTATTAGATGCTTGCAGTGTCATGAAACAAAGCAGTGTAAATAGGTTCATCCAGAAGTAAACATGGTAAGTGTGCTGAATTGTTGCAGTTGAGTTTAAAAGAGGATGTAATCATCTCTTTCCACTGTCTAGACATTTGAAAGGGTTGTCAGGACTACAGCTACAGCTTACCAAGCATCTGCTTTTGCTCTGCAGGGACAGCTAAATCTTTGAGATCAAAGTCTCACAATAAACACTTATCTGGGGTGGATTTCTGACATGAAAAATTATCAAATAAGTGCTACCCTTCACTGGACAGTTGCTTACCATTTCTCATTAGGCACACATCAAAGCACCATGGTGCATGTGGAACCCAGAAAAAATCATATCTTAATGTTTATATAGCAGTTAAGGTGTTCAAGTGTAGTTTGGAGCAACATACAGGGGCAAATTACAGGGAAGTCGTACTGGAGAGAGGGGTGGCAGCTCTCAGAGAGCAGAACTTACTGACTGGGGGAAGCCTGTTGCCTGGCAGATGGGTATACCTACCTTTGACTAACTAATTCTTGTGTTTCTTGGAGACAGGAATCACTACAGAAACCTTTTCAACCTCTGATAACCAAGAAAGGACCACTTCAAAACAAGATAAAAGGAGACATTCATCTGCTTTAGCATCCAACTGCTCCTGGAGAGTTCTTCTCTTAAAGATTTCCCTGGCAAAGGAAGTATTGCCACAGTGGCTGAATTGAAGCAAACTTGCTAGGTTATTCTTTTCTTTGAAGATATATCCCTTCCTTAAGCCTGCTATCAGCACAAGTAACAGTGGCATTTTGCACATCAGTTGTGCATTCCTACCCACTGAATGCTGACAGTGGATTTTAAGATCTATCACAACACACAGGAAATATGCTAAGGTGAAACTAAGACAACACAGCTTCTAAATAATTGTATTTCTTATTTCTTCATAGCCAGATCAGCTCTGTACTGAATGTGATTCAGCTCAGTTCAATGGAACCACTGTTAAAAAGAATGTTTCTGGCACACTCCATTCCCTGCCTGCACAGGCTGTGGCCTCTGTGGTCAGTTTAACTGGCCAGTTCCCTGCTTGCTCCTTCCCACCTCAGTGTGGTCCTGGAATCTCTGTGCTGGGGATGCTGGCACTCTTCTGAAGCAGGTTTCAGGGTTTGATCATCAGATACAACAGCTGAGCCCGTAGAGCAGGGAGGAAGCCAAAGTTCTGTGCTCCTTAGTCCTCACATTTCAGGGAGACGGTGGTTCAATACTATTATTTCTTTCAAGCATTGAATTTAACGAAAAGCATCATATCTGAGCTGCATTTTAGACATACTGCACAGTCTTGATGCCCATAATGGACCAAGCTGGGGCAATCCTAGCAACAGAGGTCTTCCTGAGCACAAACTGCTAGAGAAATCTGTGGTGTGGTTTCATGTGCAATCAAGTCTGGAAAGACAAACGGGCAACAAGCTGCTGGATGTGCAGCAGATTGTTATGCTGCTGAGGCCACTGCACAAAAATGTGGTAGATGTTTTCAATACTTAACTCCCAAACTTTGGCTACTTGTTGCAGCTGTCCCTTTCCCCCACCCCCACAACCATCATTAACACCAGGCATTGACCCTCTACAGGTCAGTGTCACAGCTACTCCTGGGTCAGTTGTCTCAGCTAAGCACTTGTTAAGATCATTCTAGCTTTAAAGTTTGCCTAGGCTTCCTGACCTAAAACCTAATCCCAAGCCAATTACTTTTTCTAACACCAGTCCTAAACCCAGTCTGCCTTCCCCTGCTGTGCTCAGCAGCACATTTCTTTCTTTGGTCTCAAATGATTAAAAATGTTAACTCTACTCACAACTGTATGGGCCATAGTAATTGCTCAGGCCCTCCTACCAGCTCCAGATCATGAGCAAGAAAGGGCTTAGTGAAGAATAGCTTGGCATGCTTCTGCAGATTCTAGTAAAGATTGCTTTCTTGGAAAATGTCGCCACTGAAAAGCTATGTTTGAGGTTGATTTGTTTTTAATTGTAGCTGAAAATTTTTGTTCTTAGTTTTCTTGACTACTTCAGTAACTACTAGTACCAGCATGCCCACCAAGAAATGTGTCCATTCTGAATATTATCCTGTGCTGAGCCCCACTACCTTGGCTAAATGAGAACTAATGACTTGCTCTGCCACCATTCCCACTTTCCCTGCAGCCATCCATGAAAATGGCTTGGGTCCTGTGCATGTAAGGTTCATCACACAAAAGTTTGCATCCATACATAAATAAGGTTTTCATCACAGCAATAGAGAAATGTCACTGACAAAATTGGTTTTTTCTTCTCTCACTTTCATTTCCATGCTTGCTTTCTCTTCCATGTCACCCTTTAGCCTCTTTCAGTTCTCCTATGGGTTTACTGTAGCCTGCTGACCAGTGCTATACTGAAATATTAACTTCTCTGTTAAACTTGGCCCTGCCAGAAGCGTTCAGGAAACCTTCTAGGTCCTCCAGTCCTGGGTCCATAGCTTGGAACTGGAACTGTGCCGGACATAAGTCGAGTAAGGGTCACAACCACAGACTTTTCCGGAGTTGCAGGGATGGGGTGTGTGACTTGGAACTCATAGGCCTGTTTTGGGGCTTGCTGCCTTGTGGCTTTCAAAGTTGAGTAGCATCCTCGTAGCTCCCGATCACAAGCAGGCAAAGGCATTGCTTGGTGCAGCATTTGCCTGTGTCAGTGTTGTTGCAAAGGCAGATTCATTGAAAGAATAAGTTTGAAGCATCTTGAGTTCACATAATTGATCTTTAGCTGGAACTTTTTGGTTTTTCATTCTGGAAGTATATTCCATTTCAAAACTGATTCCATTCTTTTAAAATCATTTCAAAGTTCAAATAAATATCAAAACTGCTTTGGATTTTGTTTAACCTCAAACTTTTTGTTTAACCTCAAACTCTATTATTTTTTCATGCTGCCTTGCTTGCTGAAACGTTCCTCTTTAATTTTTCCCCTCCTCAAATTTCCAGTGAACCACTTTATCAGAGTGTGAGATAATGAGACTGAGTTCTACTTTCCACATCACAAAGTGTCTACCACTCCATGAATCTGAATTCTCTTTACCCCAGAAGAAACTTTCCCTAACCATGCATCGTGGCACAGGCAAAAGGCAGTGCATGTGGGAGGTTTGCAGTCCTGCTGTCCTAGAGATAAGCAGAAAGCTCTGCTGAACAAAGCTGAACTGGTATTAACCACACAGCTCTTAGAGCCACACTACGGACAGATTCTAATTAGGCACAATTATGCAAACTCATGTATTTGCATATAGCACCTCACCAAGAGTTACAGGGAATCTAGCAGAAGCCTACTGGATGTGACTTAACCAGAAAGGGAACCTCAGGGCTTTTCCCAGAAAATAAAGCTGAGTGGTGAGACTCAAGGCTCTTCCAGCCAGACGAAAAGGGAAAGAGGCAAAGGCTTGTTTAAAAGCGTAGCTTCTCTGGAAAATTGCTGTGTTTCCCTATTTAACAAGGAAGCTGCCTCTCTGCCTCATGCTTAACATCTGAGTTTTGCAGTGCCCTTTAGTGATTCAACTAAAATGCTGTGCTCCTCCTTTGAACTGGCAAAATCAAAGGCGGCTGCCAGCTGGGCAGCACTCGAACTTCACAGCTCCAACACCTCCTTTTGACAATACTAAGCCTAATGCCTCAGCCAAATTCCCAATAGCTACACAAATCACCTTCTTGAGCCCTAACCAGCACAGAGCTCCAAAGGGAGGGAGGTGAATCTCAGTGGCAAACTCACCCCCAGGGATTAAAGGCCATGTGCAGCTTCAATGTGTGATACTCATATCATCAAGCTGAGGAATACCTGCTCCATAAGGGTCCCATAATCCATTTGGTCCCTGTGGGGACTACTTCTGGCAGATCAAGTATTATTTATGGCTCCAAAATTAATTACCTAGATCTTTTTCTCTCTCCAGTTGGGAAAATAAGTTATTTGATAGACATCGCTCAGTTATAGCAGAAAATACTGGTTGTAGTCTGTCTATTAATATGCAGACACAATCCTTTGCAGAATAACAGCAAGTGCAAGTTCACCAAACAGGAAAACTCTGTTTTTTCTTCTTAGAAAAGAATACAGATATATTCTCCTCTCTCTCAGGAATGCTGCAACTATTTCCACCAGTTTCTTTTTCTCAAATTAAGCAGAGATATCCTCCCCTGACTCCTTAAATGCAAAAGCAGTTATTGATCCAGGACAGCACTGGCGTGCAGTTGAGAAATGCCTCTCTTATATCTATCAAAGCACAATAGCTAGGAACGTGTTAAAATAGACAAAGAATATTAAAAATACTGTTTTTCAGAATCAGTAATGCAATAAGGCCAGAAATAGTGTAGGTAGAAAAGACTATGTTGGTACCCAAAAAAAAAAAAGAAGCAAATTCTTCTTAAATGAATATGTGAGAGCAGGCACTTGCAAGCAGTATGACAGTAGAACACAATGAACAGAGAGAATGTTCCCACCCCTTTTTCCTGTGTGATTGATGGTATAAACAGGGATGGATTATAAGGGAAGAGAAATTATAATGCCATCTTCTTGACTGGTGAAAGGGGAAATGTTCTTTCTATGGAACCACTGCTGTTTATGCCACTGTAAGATATATACCTAAGAGAGGTGAGATAATGTGCAACCATGGTGATGGTAAAAGCACATAAGAGTAATGAAAACTTATCACAAGCACTGTGTTCCAAGTAAAAACAGCTCATCACTTCAGATAGCCTTCAAGAAGTTGTTCTTTCAATTTTACTTATGTTTTACAAGTAACAACAAATGTATAAGCTTTTATGCTATGAATGCCTTTCTAGCAATGACATGTTGTCATTAATCACCATAAGATTGATTATAAACTTTAGTCTCAGGCTTTTTCTCAGTGCAATAAAAAGTCTTGCCTGTACTTTTACAGACAATTACAGCAAGATAAGCTATGTTCTAATTCTGTTTTGTAGCACAAGAAGCACAATGGATACAGCCTTCTTTGGAGGATGCAGTTTGGTTTTTTCTGTGAAGATGTATTGAATGCTGTGACTCTGTGCTAACCTTGCAGCAGGCACACTGCAAAACTGTCCCACAACTACACAGAATGCAGAAAGTTAGGACTGTGGGACCTAGTATGTTGCTGACATTTTTATCTGCAACTGCACGCTTCAGCTGTCTCTTGCAAATCATTCCCTTTCTTCAGCAAGCAGTTTTTGTAGTATATCTATGAAGAATTTAAATCTGAAACTATAGGACTGAGATGGAAACAGCAAATGAAAAAAAAATTATTTGTCCTCATTTAGGCTTCTCCATACTATTCATATACTATACATATACTATACATATACATAGCTTGACAAATTATTACTTGTTTAGCAACATGTAAACTTTTTTCTCAAATCATTCAAATCTTTGGTATTTTAAGATTTACTATAATTTTACAATAATCTCATCTTTATTATTATTTTTAAAAAAGGATAAAAGAAGATGAGAACAGATTGTGAAGGTTTTACAGACCTTATTGTTCTTATTCTCAGCTAATAATTTTGCTGAAAAACAGCAGAAAGAGTGGTCAGCCCTTCTTTAAGACTATCTCCCTACCCCTTCCAGTAAAGGCCAAAAGCTCAACAATCCTCTCAGCAACTTCAGCAATACATTGGATAAACTGAGCAACCTGACCCATTGTCAAGGAAAAATGTATTCCAACAGCATGAAGAAACATCTTACATTTTGTTTAAAAAGCAGCAATAGCTTTAATACTAACTTGACCAAAACTGCACAAAAGTCTGTGGCATAATCCAGAGCACATTGGTATACAAGGTAGTAACACCCCCTGAATCCCCACAGATTTCAGCAAGGCCAGGATTTCATTCCTGATGCATAAAATCTCCAGTATTTTTTTTTCCTTATACAGAGAATATAGAATATATTTTCTGCAGTTATTTTTAGCAATACTTGGACTGCTTTTTGCTTTGTTTTGTTTAAGGGTATGTGCAAGAAGCTTGAAACTAGAAAGGCCCACTATAAACTCAAATATAAACCTTATTGATAATACCCTCCAGGACCATATTTCAATATAGATTGAGAGATTTAGAAAATTTCTGCTTATACTTCAAATATACTTCCTAAACCCACGGGTGTTATGCTTTGATTTACACATAAACACATCAATGATTAAAGAGCAAGACACTTACAATGGACCTGATGAATTCTTAATCTCGGGAGCAGCAGTAAATTAAAGAAAAACACGGTCTTGTTACTGATTGTTCTTTTGTGATTAAGTATTAGTTATCTGCTATGTTTGACATTCCGTAGACCTATTTATTTGATTAATTTAATTGTCGCCCTAATTAATTTAATTATTTGGTAGCAAGTGCTGAGAGGCTGGTGCATTCATGGTTCTCTACATGTTGCTCAGCTGATTACCAGCTCCACAGTTTGCTGAACTGGTAAAAAGCCGCCGCCCGGTCCCCGGTGCCCCCTTCGCTTGTCTGGGTTTGATTGATGTGCCCTCTGCTCGCTTCTGTCTCCGTGCCGTCGTTCACAGATTAATGGAGGGGATGGGATTATTCACGGTGCGTTTAATCAAGCATGAAGATAATTTTTTTGGAAGGGGAGAACCCTCCCAGTCACTGCACTTTTGAAGTGATGAGTGTACATAAACAACTCTTTGGTTTGCGAAAAGAAATAGNCTGCGGGCCGGGGGAGCGCCCGCCCCGCGCCGCTGCCCTCGGCCCCGCACCAGCGCCGCCGGCCGCGAAAACCGCCCCGAAAGAGAGAGAGAGAACTTGTTCGTCCGTCCCCGCCTGCCTCCCCGCCGCCCGCGCATCCTCTCCCGCGGCGCATCCGCCCGCCCTCCGGGTCCTGCTCCCCCTCGTACTCAGGGCCGGTCCGCTGGCTCCGGCTGGAACGTTTCCCCGCTGGTTTCCCTCGGAGGGGTTTAGTCGGTAGCGGTACACCGAGGAGAGGCTCCGTCCCTCAGGCATCCTGTCTCACTCTGCGGGGGAAGGGAGCTGGGTGGGGGCAAGCCAGGAAGGGAGGATCTCAGTGGCTCTCCTAAAATCTATCAGCAGGCTGCGAGGAGGGAAGAGTTTGGCACTTCGCAGCGAGGCTGGGCTTGTTTTCCCTAGCGGTGATGCCGCTGGACTGAGCGGCGCGGCCGCGCGAGTTAGGGGGACGGAGCCCCCCCCCACCTCCTTCCAGCGCCCCCCGGACCCGGTGTAGCGCCTTCAGCCCCGGCGGCTCGTCCCTGCCGCCCCACTGTATGAGCGCTGCTCCGAGGACAGGGTGGCTCGGCGCCTGCTAGGGCTGCTCTCCGCCGCCCCCCGGACTTCCCCACCACCGACGAGGAGCGGCGCGCACCCCGCACCCGGAGAGTTGTCTCGGCAGGCTCCGTGCTATGGCGAGGCTGCGGAGAAGCAAACTAGCCGCCGGATTTCTATTACTTTTCCAGTGCCTGAGCGAGCGCTGCCAGCTCGCCGGCGGGGAGACGCCGAGGCAGAGCCGCGGTAAGCGAGGCCGGTACCTGCCGGGCGGGGCCGGCCCGGCTTCTCCGCGGGGCCCGGGTAGCGCGGCCGGGGCGGGGTCGGGCCGGGGCCGGGGTCGGGCCGGCTCCGCAGCCCCTCGCGGTGTGGGCCGCGTACGCAGAGAGGGCAAACCCCGTTCGGGGCTGGCTCCCCCTCCTCCCGAGAGAGGCCCGGGGTCCCGGCTTCTCATCCTTCCCTACCCTGGCTTCTCCGGAAAGAGCTCTCTATGACTTCATTTCTTATTTTAACGTGAATTCGGGACTTTCCTCCTTTAATGAATCTGCCCCGCGATCACTGGGAGCCGGTGCTGTTCCCCTCCCCAGCCCCTCCGCGGGGTTCCCGGAGCCTCCTTCCCAGCCATGTACGAGACGTGAGGGGCTCACCTCGAGAACCGGGAAGTGAGGGACGGAGCCCCCGGAGTCCTCGGGAGAGGCGCCCCGACAGCCCCCCTCGCCCGCCCTCCCTCCCGCGCCGGGGGCCCCCAGCTCTCCCGGCAGCGAGCCGTGGAGGGATGGCAAAGTTTCCCTGCAGATCCTGCCTGGGAGAGCTAGCGGGCACTCTCCTCCCCCGCGGAAGTCAGTAGCTTGCAGCCTTCCCTGGAAACTGGGCGTTCAGAGAAGGAGAAAGATAAGGGAAGAAGCCCCAGGCGCTGTGGGACCTGTTCGTTAGGAGCAAGAGGCTCTGTTGACTAACTTTGCTTGTGAAGTGCCAGGGTCCTCTTGTGAGTCCTTCCCGGAGACACCTGTTAATGCGTGACACACAGCACCCGTAGTGCTTTCTCTTGGACCACTGTTTCCCACAGCATGGGGTTCCCTTTGGATCACTAAAGACTTCTGTATCCTGCATTCCTGTGCTGTAGAGGGGAAAGCTGCTAAGGGAAATCTTGGCACATTTGCCGATAGTGAGAAAGGTCGTGGGGTTTGTGTGTCAGGGGACCTTTCTGCAGCAGATTCTGGCTTACAGGTGTTTTCAAAAGCTGTGCCTGTGTAGTGAAAATACCAGCTAGATTATTAATAGATGGAACATTCCTACTGGCTTCCCTGGTGCAACAGAACTGCCCCTTCCTCCTGTCCTTAAAGGTTTGATACAAGTGTGAAAAGTTTTGTGGTCACTGTGTAACTGACCCGAGAAAGAGAGACTGGGTAGTTTTTTTAAATGTCCAGTGAGATTATGCACTAGACAGTGTGGGAGTTTCCCGGGCAGGGGCCTACCACTGAGTTTTGGAATTGCTAAACGACGGGGTAGCTCAGCAGGTTGCTGGGGCTCACATGTCACTTGGGGCCAAAGGGAAAAGCCGGGAGGAGACTTTTCATGTACCGCTGCAGACCCTATGTTGCTGCACTCAGGGCTGTAGGCAACAAATGTTGGTATTTGTTAATGTTAGTTATAAGGGGGGGAAAAGTGTGGTGGTGATATTAGAAAAAGAGAATTGCAATCTTGTGTGGTAGTGGACTGAACTCACAAAGTTTATTATCTTTCAGCCAAAGTATGCAGCCAATAAGATATTAGTGCTGACTAAATGAAGTATAATATATCAGTGGGCAAATAAACACCACACATCACTGATTTGGGCTATTGAGTTGTAGTAGGCATCAATTTCTGTACCAGGAGGTGCTAAATAGAAGGTTTACTAGTGGATTGCTTATTCATAAATCATTTAATAATGTCTTGTGTCTTCCTGAATGTGTTACGAAGTAGGAAGGAGTTTATAATCAGGCAAATATTATTTTGATATTTAATACATTCTGAAGAAAATATAGCAAGTAGTTGTTTTCTTACAGAAGCAAAATGGGCAATCTGAAGTCAGTTTTGACATCTAGATGTTTATAACTTTGGCATCTTTTCCATAGTTCTTGATTTTAAAAAATCTATATTATTACAGTAATAATTAAATGTCATTTTCAAAATCTGAGTTTTATTTCCTTTTTTGTTTGTTTGTAATACTGTAGCTATTTGGGGAGGGGGAGAAAAAAAAAAAAAAGGCAATGATAGACTGTGTCCAATCAATGAGAAGAGAAAAAATATGTAAAGCCAGAAATTCAACTTCAGGTTTTGTGAGTCAAAATGAAAAAAGTGGTGTTTCAAAGTTTTACTTTATTTAGCACCTACTGTATCCCTTTGGATCAGCTCAGATAAAACCTTTAAAGAATTAAAGAATAAATATTTGGGGTAGCTGCAAATTCGTAAGGGGATGCTGTTTTTACCTTTTTGTCAAATACTCAGTAACAAAACCCCGCATTGAAAATGAATGGAATAACAGTATCAAGAAATGGAAACATATAGTAAGCCCTGGCAGAGCTGGAGCCAGGGAGGATTTCTGAGGATGCTACCAAAGGGATACACTCTGATTTCAGCAGACGTGGGAAAAAAAATGCAAAGGCGTTTTTTGCCAACTCATTAGAATTATCTTACCGCAGAAAATCAAGTCGGACCAATTCAAGTGAAATCATTTTCTAGGCATGCCGGAACTTAACCTGGCTGCCCCTGGGGGTTTCTGAACCCAGTCTTTGTGCCGGGCTGCGAGGCTGCGCTGGCCGGAGCGGGGCTGTCCCCGCCAGAGGGCGCAGCGGCGGCTGCGCACGGCCCGGCTCCCTTCCAGCGTCCCTCCCTCCATCCATCCCTCCATCCATCCATCC
>VYZP01072129.1:0-12418 GCA_013400635.1 Hypocryptadius cinnamomeus | reverse complement strand
AGCCTCAGCAGGGCTCTGCTTCCTCCTGTGTTCTTCTCCAGAGAAATACTGCCCCTCCCTGTCCTTCTCTGCTTCCTCCTGTGTCCTTCTCCAGAGAAGTACTGCCACTCCGNCTTCTCCAGAGAAGTATTGTCCCTCCCTGTCCTTCTCTGCTCCCTCCTGTGTCCTTCTCCTCCAGAGAAGTATTGTCCCTCCCTGTCCTTCTCTGCTTCCTCCTGTGTCCTTCTCCAGAGAAGTACTGCCCCTCCCTGTCCTTCTCTGCTTCCTCCTGTGTCCTTCTCCAGAGAAGTACTGCCCCTCCCTGTCCTTCTCTGCTCCCTCCTGTGTCCTTCCCTGAGGTTCACTCTCACCTCAGTGACAAGGATGCTGAGTGAAGAAGGACAGAGACACAGCCAAGGCAGGACATGGGGACAGCTCTGTCCTCTGAGCATGGGGACAGCGGCTGGCAGTGCTGTGGACATGCAATAACTCAAGGTCCTGCCCCTTTCCTTGCAGGAACAAGGATCTGAAGACCCTGCTGGCCATTGGAGGATGGAATTTCGGCACAGCCAAGTGAGTTCAAACCATGCTCTGCCCTAAACAGCAACGTGGGAAGAGAATGAGAGGAGGAAGGGGCTCCATGGAAACCCCACCTCTCTCCTGCTCTGCTTGCCCAGGTTCTCCACCATGGTCTCCACTCCTGAGAACCGCCAGACCTTCATCAAGTCTGTCATCAAATTCCTGCGCCAGTATCAGTTTGATGGGCTGGACCTGGACTGGGAATCCCCCGGCTCCAGGGGCAGCCCTGCCCAGGACAAGGCTCTCTTCACCGTCCTGGTTAAGGTGGGCTTGGCTCCAGGCTCTGCTGGCCACAGCTCTGGCCTGTGAGCCCTGGGTGGCTGCAAAGCCTCAGCCCCGAGCCCCCAGGTGATTGCTGTGCCTTGGATCCCTCAGGAACTGCTGGCAGCCTTCGAGCAGGAAGCCAAACAGACCAACCAGCCCCGGCTCATGGTCACCGCCGCTGTCGCTGCCGGACTTTCCACCATCCAGTCTGGCTATGAGATCGCTGAGATTGGCAAGTGAGTGACCAACCTGGGGTCCCAGGTGGGATTTGAGGGGTTTCCTGGAAGTGCTGAAGTGAAAGAGTCCCTGAAGCAGGTGGGGGGTGATGGGCAGCCCCAGCTCCATGACCTCAGGTGAGGACACAGCCCTGCTCCCTGCAGGTACCTGGATTACATCCACGTCATGACCTACGACTTCCACGGCTCCTGGGAGAGGAACACTGGCGAGAACAGCCCCCTGTTCGCCGGCCCCGCCGACAGCGGCGACTACAAATACTTCAACGTTGTGAGTGTTCCTGTGGGACACTCACAGCTCTCAGATCCTCGGTGGCTCCCCCGAGGAGATTTCGAGGAATTCATCCTTCAAATCCGAGCAAAGAGTCGAGCAGGAATGGTTTCTTGCAGGAATACGCCATGAATTATTGGAAGAGCAATGGTGCCCCAGCTGAGAAGCTCCTTGTGGGATTCCCAACCTATGGAAAGAGCTTCACCCTGCAGAACCCATCTGACACCTCCGTTGGAGCTCCAGCATCTGGCCCTGGCCCCGCTGGGCCCTACACCAGGGAGGCTGGAACTCTGGCTTACTACGAGGTAGGAATGTTCCATCACATTCCTTGGTCAAATCATTTGAAGGACTTGATCAGGAAGCTTCCATGGAGTTTTCTGCATGGCTCAGGCACAGAGCTATCTGTGGAATCTAGGAAGGAGTTGTGTCCTCAGGGAGCGGGGAGGCAGCACAAAACCAGAGGATAAAGCCAAGGCAAGGGCAGAGCCTGGGCTTTTCCCTTTTTGTGGATAACATTCCTGCTTCCTTCTCCTTAGATCTGCTCTCTTCTGAGTTCTGGAGCCACCCAGGCTTGGGATGAACCCCAGGATGTCCCCTACGCCTACAAGGGCAGCGAGTGGGTCGGCTATGACAACGAGAAGAGCTTTGGCCTCAAGGTCTGGGGGCAGCGGGGCCGTGCTGGGATGGGACCAGAGCCTCCTGTGGGATCAGCTCCTGGGGCTCACCGGGATTTTCCTCCCCACAGGTGGACTGGCTGAAGAAGAACAACTTTGGAGGGGCCATGGTGTGGGCCCTGGACATGGATGACTTCACTGGGGATTTCTGCAAGGAAGGCAAATACCCCCTGATCTCCACCCTGAAGAAGGGCCTGGGGCTGCAGAGCGGCGGTGAGTGGCTCCAGGAGAGCAGGAGCAGCTCCTTGATGGAGACTCCCAAAATTCCTATGGGGGTGTGGGAGGGATGAAACATTTTCAACCCTTTTCCCACCTGAATTCCAGACTGTTCTCCCCACTCTGAGCCCCTGCCTCCCCTCACTGAGGCTCCCACCAGCAGCAGGAGCAGCTCCTTCATGGAGACTCACAAGCTCCCTGTGAAGGATGGGGAGGAATCAAACACTTCCAACCCCTTCCTGCCTAAATTCCACACTGTGCTCCCCCCTCCTCCCATTTGAGGTTCCCACCACCACCAGCAACAGGAGCAGCTCCTTCATGGAGACTTCCAAACTCCCTGTGAAGGATAGGGAGGAATCAAACACTTCCAACCTTTGCCTGCCTAAATTCCACACTGTGCTCCCCCCTCCTCCCATTTGAGGCTCCCGTGAGCCTCCTATGGAGGCATGGGAGGGATGAAAGACCGGGAACATGAAAACAAACCTTTTCCTGCTTGAATTCTTGAATTCCAGACTGTGTTCCCCCCGCTGAGCCCTTGCCTCCCCTCCCCTCATCAGCAGGAGCAGCTCCTTCATGGAGACTCCCAACCTTCCTATGGAGGCATGGGAAGGATGAAACACCAGGAACGTTAAAATAAACCTTTTCCTGTTTGAATTCTTGAATTCCAGACTGCGTTCCCCCCGCTGAGCCCCTGCCTCCCATCACTGAGGCTCCCACCACCACCAGCGGTGGCTCCGGCGGCTCCGGCGGCTCCGGCGGCTCCGGCGGCTCTGGATTCTGTGCCGGGAAACCCAACGGGCTCTACGCAGACCCCAACAACAAGAGGAACTTCTACAACTGCCTGAACGGCCAGACCTACATGCAGAGCTGCGAGCAGGGGCTGGTCTTCGACCCTGTCTGCTCCTGCTGCAACTGGGCCCAGTGATCCCAACCCTTTTCCAGCCAATCCATCCCTCGGATTTAATTGTGTGCAATAATGATGATTCAATAAAGCTTTCTGAAAGCAATCCTCTCTGTTGCAACTTGTTGTTTTTTGGCTGTTTTCGTGCTCTTGGCTCTCAGGGAATCCTGGAGTGCGTGGCTGTTAAAATTCCTGACAGCAGGTGTCAATGTTGCCTGCTCTTCTTCCCAGCCGTGGAGGGATTTTCCAGGAGTCTTCCGGCAACATTTGGAGAAGAAAAGTGGTTGCCGGCCAGAAAGCTGAGTTGTTGTTCCTCTTTGTTCAGTCACAAATGGGGATCTGAGGTGAAGAGGAATTTTTTTAGCAGTTTTTTATAGAAATGGAGCACTTTGATAGGTTAAAAAAACCCCAGGGAAAAAGGCAGTTTGTTTCTCCAGGGTTTTAAAGCTTGTGGGAGACATGGAGTCATGGAATCCCAGAGTGGGTTGGGTTAGAAGGGACCTTAAAGCTCATCCCATTCCACCCCTGCCATGGCAGGGACACCTTCCTCTATCCCAGGGTGCTCCAGCCTGGCCTTGGACACTTCCATGGATCCAGGGGCAGCCACAGCTTCTCTGGGAATTCTATTCCAGGGCTTTCCCACCCCCACAGGGAAGAATTTCTCCCTAATATCCCATCTAACCCTGCCCTCCTTCATCCTCAGGCCATCCCCCTTTCCCTGTCACTCCAGGCCCTTGTCCAAAGTCCCTCTCCAAGACACGACAGGTTTAAGGTTAAAGAGAAATCATTAAACACATCCATCCAAAACCTCACCAGCCCTGCCAGGACACTGGTGAGCATTAATCCATTTATTTCCACACCCAGGAATCCCATTCCCTTAGGCAGAGCACCCCATACTTCTAGAATATATATATTTCATACTTCAACTTGTATATTTATATCTATTTTATACTTCTAGAACAGCCTTTTTTTGGTTCATTTAGGGAGAGAAATCCCCCTGAACCCCTCCTAGGATGCTCTGCCCCTCCAGCCCCATCCCAGCTCATCTAATTCCAATTCAAACCCTTGTGCTGAGGCAACATCTGCCTGTTCCCCCTGATCCCTGTTCCCCAGCTCCAGAACCCATCTGGGCAGGGAAGGTGGATCAGCTTCCCATGAAACATTTACAGCCACATCCAGGCAACTGTTGCTGAGACAACCCACCTGATCCCACCTTTCCATCAAAAAAAAACCCCAAAAAATAAAATAAAGGTTTTAAAAATGGGTGTGGATCATCACATCCCCCAGCCCACGGTGTGAACTCCTCTCATTCACATCCACAAATTCCTGCTCGTTAAAATAAAGGGTTTTTAATAATTTAATGACGTTTTGGGCCCAGCTTGAGCAACCAAATAGCCTTTAAATAAAACATTCCCTGCTGGAGCAGGTGCCCTTCAACCTCCCTGGGCTTAAAATAGCTCTGGAGTCAGGCTGAGCCCCCAGTTCAGCTTTCCTGAGCGGGGTTTAAGTGACCTTAATTTGGGCAGGGACATTATCTCTGTCCCCACGCTGTCTCAGCCACTTGGCCTTGTTTGGAAATAACACAAATTTTCCTTCCAAATCTTGCTGCATGGGGTTTATCTCCCACCCTTTTTTGCCCCCTCAAGGTTTTTTTTTTGGGGACAGAATTTCCTGTTCTCTCAGCAGTGCTTAGGTCAGCAGAGTGGGGAGAGCCTAAAAACCTGAATGAAAATTAAGGAATTAAACCAGAAATTGGGAATATTTCAAGGGGAAGGGTTGGGGGAAAACACCCCCTGGTTCTGTCCATGACTGGAACACAGAACAGGATCTGTTTTTCTGCTGACAATTCCCTATTTTCTGCCAGATATTCCTTCTTTTTCCCCAGATTCCCTGGGATTGGATCTCTCCCACTCCTTCCCTGCTCCTAAGCATCCCTGACATTCTTCTCTCCTATTTCCCAATCCTTTATTTCTCCCACCCCCTGATTCTGTCCATTACTGGGACACAGAACAGGATCTGTTCTCCTGCTGACAGTTCCCTATTTTCTGCCAGGAAAAACCCAGAATCCCTGGACTGGATCTCTCCCACTCCTTGCTCACTTCCAGGCTGGATTCACCCTCCTCTTCCAGGCATCCCTGACATTCCTATCCCCTATTCTATTTCCTGATCCTTTATTTCTACCACAGAAATAAAAGACAGAACCCCTTGGCTCTGTCCATTAGGAACAGGATCTGTTTTCCTGCTGACAATTCCCTGTTTTCTACCAGGAAAATAGGGACTGGATCTCTCCCACTCCTTCCCCTCTTCCAGGCATCCCTGACGTTCCTCTCTCCTCTTCAATTTCCCAATCCTTTATTTCTCGCACAGGGAAGAAAACACCCCTCAGTTCTGTCCATTACTGGAACATGGACCAGGACCTGTTTTCCTGCTGACAATTCCCTATTTTCTGCCAGATATTCCCTATTTTTTCCCAGATTCCCTGGACTGAGTCTCTCCCACTCCTTCCCCACTCCCAGGCACCCCTGACGTTCTCTCTCCTATTTCTCAATCCTTTATTTCTCCCACAGAAATAAAGGACAGAACCCCTTGGCTCTGTCCATTAGGAACAGGACCTGTTTTCCTGCTGACAGTTCCCTATTTTCTGCCAGGAAAAACCCAGAATCCCTGGACTGGATCTCTCCCACTCCTTGCTCACTTCCAGGCTGGATTCACCCCCCTCTCCCAGGCTGTTCCTCTCACCAGGACCCTACAAAACCCAGCCCATCTCCAGCTGCCCCCCGACATTCCCGGGGCTCTCCTGGGGTGGAATCCTGCTGGGATCTCCGTTTTTGGAAGCGTGGCTGAGCTCCAGAGCTCTCCATGGAGGTTTTTCCTCCCACGTCACTTGTTTTGGAGCTTCCTGCTGCTCCCGCTGACGTCCGTGGGGCCACGTCAGGCGCCGGCGAGGGAAGCGCGGCCCTTTTTTGGGAATTTGGGATTTGGGAACAGCTGGGCTCTGTCAGCAATTCAGCACTCTGAGCTCCAGGGATAAACACTCCAGGGTTGTTTTTTTTCCCCCTCTGCTCAGCACAATATTTTCCTTTCTCTTTAGGAAGTGTTGTTTCGCTGCTGAGAATTCTTTGTGGAATTCTTCGCCAGAATCTTTTTTAAATTTGCTTTTTTCCTCCCCATTCCAGCCTCTCCAAAGCAGCTGTGGCCCCTTTGGAAAGGGAAAAGATCCTTTGGCTCCCAAAAAATTTGAGAGTTTCGAGTCTTGAGGCAGAACTGGGGCACTTTTGGGGGGGTTCAGAAGGTTTGTGGGGGAGTAAAGGAGAATTGGGGACTTGAAATGCCTGGGAAAGGGGGATTAAAAAAATAGAAGGAGAAACAAAAAAGGGATAGAAAAGGGAGGTAAAAAACAAAAGGGGATAGAAAAAGGGGAAAAAAAGGGGGATAAAAATAAAGGGGGATAAAATAAGGGGATAAAAAGGGGGATAGAAAATAAAGGGGGATAAAAAATAAATGGGAATTAAAAATAAATGTGAATTAAAAGGGGATTAAAAAGAGACAGGTTTAAAAAGAGGGGTAAAAATAAAGGGGGGTAAAAAAGGGGGAATAAAAAAGAGTGGGACAAAAAAGGGGCTAAAAAATAAAGGGGGGTAAAAATAAAGGGGGATAAAAAAGAGGGATAGAAAAAAAAAAAGGAGGACAAAAAATGGGGGATAAAATCAGAGCACACTGGCAGCGTGTGTTATCCCAAAACGATAAATTGGATACAAATGCACAAATATTTGCCAGTGTGAGCACTTGACAAGAAGCCTCTAAGCCAGGCTGAAGTCAAATCCCCACCTGACTCCTCCTCAGCTCCTGGGAAACCCCAAATTCAAGGCAAGGCCCCTTTCCCTGACCTGGCTGCAAAGTCCCTCCTTTCATGTGGGTGGTGGGGAGATAAGGCAAACCCTGCTCTTAAAAACGAATAAATCAGCAGAAAAGAAAGAAATCAGCGGGGAAAAAAAATCAGATTACAGAGGCAGGAGGAGGAGTTGGCCCCAGCTGAAGGACAGGGACACTGGGAGATGCTGCCTGCCTGGAAAATCCCTTTATCCCAAACTGGAGAGAGCCAAAAGTGAGGATCACAGGCAGGGATTTCATCTTCTGGAGGAGCTGGGAACCTGCTGGGCAGGGCAAGGAGCACAGTGGGGCCAGCAGGAGCTTCTCACCCTGGGCCAGATGTGGTCAGAGCCTTTTTTATCCCACGTGTGCTGCCTTTCTTTGCATAGCCCAGGTGTCATTAGGTGTAATTAAGGCAATTATGTCGAATTTTAGCAGCCCACAGAGTAATTGGGGGCAATTTTTAGCATCCCCAGGGGCGTTTTGAGAGCCCAAGGTGGCCCTGCTGATGATTTTCTCAGGTCAGGTGTGGCTCAGGTGACACCTTTGATGTGGACCTTGTTGTGCTGCTGCTGTTGGGGTAGGGCTGGAGGAGAGCAACTCCAATTTTCCAATGTTTCCTTTCCTTCTTGTTTGAAAAAAAAAAAGGAATTTTGTCTGTTCTTTCAGCTCTGAAGCAAATTAAACCTGACTTTTTTCNTAGAAAATATTTAATGCTCCCATTCCCTGTCCACCCCTCTTCCCTGAATTTCTTTATTCAGTATTTTTAGTGATGGAGCAGCTCCTCAGGAAGGATTTGTCAAGATCAGGGGCCTTGGAGCCCTTTATGGGGGATTTTTCCTGCTCTGCTGGGCCATTCCCATCCCCAGTGTCCCTGATCCCAAATGGGAACAACACCTCAGTGGGATCAGGGGCCTTGGAGCCCTTTATGGGGGATTTTTGTGATTTATGATCCTCAGCTCAGGATCAGGAGCCTCAGAGTCCTTTATGGGGGGTTTTTATTTTCCCCTGCTTTGCTGGGCCATTCCACCAGCCCCTTTTCTTCCTCCACTTTATTTTCTTAATGCAATATATTTAATGCTCCCATTCCCTGTCCATCCCTATTCACCACATTTCTTTATTCAATATTTTTAGTGATGGAGCAACTCCTCAGGAAGGATTTATGTGGTTCAGCTCAGGATCAGGGGCCTCAGAGCCCTTTATGGGGGATTTTTGTGATTTATATGATCCTCAGCTCAGGATCAGGGGCCTCAGAGCCCTTTATGGGGGATTTTCCCTGCTCTGCTGGGCCATTCCCATCCCCAGTGTCCCTGATCCCAACTGGGAACCATCCCTGAGCAGGGATCAGAGGGAAACAGGCCTGGGCTGTGTTTTCCCATGTTGTTTTTGCTCCAGGGAAAATGGATTTCCCCCTCCCTTCCCCTCTTGGGCAATGTTTGACCTTGCCAAGCTCAGCCTCATTCCCAGCTCCTTCCCCTCCTTGGAAATTCACTTTTTCCAGCTTCCCCAGGTGCTTCCAGAGTGGGAAGTGAACCTCCAGGTGCCTCAGGAGGTGGAGGATTGCTGAGTTTTCCAAGGAAAATGGGAGGAATGACATTGGCATCAGCGATTTCAGCCTGGCTGCACATCCTGGGATGGACAAAACTCCCCCAGAGCCTCCTCCAAAGCTTTGGAAACGCTGAAATCCCAACAGGGAGCTGCCCTGCTGCTGCTGGGAGGGATCCCTGTGGCTCTGGCCCGAAATTTGGGTTCCAAAGGCGATCCAAGCCCAGATTTTTGAGTAAATTCATCCTTCTTTAACTTCCCAACTCCCTCCTGGCTGCTCACGCCCAGCCCCAGCTCCGAGGCCGCATTCCTGCTGCTGCCTCCCGGATTTTCTGGAGTGACAGAACTTTCCTGTGGGATTTGGGGGATCAAACCACACGATCTCCCTCCTGGGGGTCCCCAGGAGAGCCAGGAAGGTTTGGAGGGCGACGCTCAGCCTGCCCTCGCTCCGAGGCTCATCCAGCTCTGGGAATTCCAGCGGAGCAGCTCTGAGGGGACGTGCCGGAATTGTGGATTTCCCCAAAGCTCTGGGAGGTGAATCCATGTGGTTCCTGCCCAGCTGCAGCACCCCAACCACCCCAACCCTGCAGCTCTGCCGGGGAAGGGCGAGGGCTCCTTGGGAAGAGCCCGGAGCGAGCCCGCAGAGGAGCCAGGAGGGATCTCCAGGAGCAGGGATCAGCTTGGGAAGAGGATCTGAGCCAGGCCTGGGTGGTGCCAGCTTCACCTGGGCTCCCTTTGTGCCCTCATTGCTGCTGGCAGGCCCTGGAAGCCCTGGCCTCTCTCATATTTCGTGGGTGTAGCCTGGGAAGAGCCCCCAGGAGCTGCTCCCAGTGTCCCCTCCCAGACTGGACCATCCCCAGGACAAACGTCCCCCATGGATTTGGAGAGGGCAGAGCTTTGGGTTGCCCCCCACGGCCTCAAATCTTCATTTTAGAATCAAATAAATCTGTTTTTTGCAGGCTCCTGCTGCCACTCTGCCAAGCAGCACCTTCCATGTGCAATCCCAGGATGTTCAGGCAAAGGGAGAAGCTGATCTGGTCATGGCTGTGCATGGGGAAGTGTTACAGACCCAGTGAAAAAGAAGTTTTTGGGGTTGATTGGGCTGAAATGGGGTTTCTGTTATTATGGATCAGCTTTGCAAAGTACATTTGGATTTATGGTATTTTTAAATAACAGAATTATTATTAAATTAGTATCAAATTATCAAATAATTATTAAAATGTTATTATTACATTATTATTCAATTTATAATATTAAATAATTGTCATCAAATTATTATTCATTTTAGTGTTAAATTGTTATTAAATATTACTAAATTATTTTTAAATAAAAGAGGAAATAATGAAGAGCATCCCGAACAATAAGAAAAAGCCATTCCAGATACCCCAAATACCAAACCCTCCAGGCCCAGCTCTGAGCTGAACCACATAAATCCTTCCTGAGGAGCTGCTCCATCACTAAAAATATTTCATAAAGAAATTCAGGGAAGAGGGATGGACAGGGAATGGCAGCATTAAATATATTGCATTAAGAAAATAAAGTGGAATAAGAAAGGGGCTGAGGGATCCACCTGGACACAGATCCAGAGCCTGTGAGGGAATGAGGTCTGGAATCAGCCCTGGATGGGTGGATTTGCCATGAACTGCCCCAAATCTGGAGTCTGGAGCCTTCTCATCAGCACCTGCTACAGCTGGGACTGCCTTGATGCCTTCAGCCCTGTGGGAAAGCACAGAACATCCCAAAAAATCCCATCTGGATCCCACAAAACCCCACAGCCTGTGCAGCAGCTCAGCTTTGTGCTGCCTCAATAAAAATTTCTTTAATCTGTGACCTACTCCTGCTTTTCCCCTCTGAAACAGGGAGAATAAACTGCTTTTCACAACCTTTTAAAAGTCACATTCAGGCCCAGCAGGGTCAGGAAATTCCCTTCCCAGCTGCTCCAGCTTTGGTGCTCTTGGCCTTGTTTTGATGTCAGGGATTGGGGTTGCCATGGAGCTGCACCACACGCTCCCCTCTGTTCAAAACAGGCAAAAAAATGCAGATTTTGGGCAATGTGCTGCCCTGGCAGCTCCTCCCAACCTGGCTGAGCTGCACTTTGGCAGCCCAGTACATTTTCAGCACCTTAAAAATAAAAAATTTAAAAAAAAAATTAAAAAAAAATTCCTGTCTTGTGGTTTCAGCCAAAGAGGTTTAGGGTTTTTTCTTTGTGCTGTTTTATTTTTTTACTTCTCGTTTCTAAGAAAAGAGAAAATCCCTTTTTTGTAGCTGTCTGTCAGCAGGGAAGGGGGAAATCCTTCAGTCCACCCCTCCAGCCTGCCTTAGAAGGAAAGGTGTGAGACCGACCTGAGGAGAGAGGCTTGGCCTTAAAAATTCAGGGAGAGGGGAGGAATTTCATTCCCTTATCCCACCAGTGCTGGGTCCTGATTGGTTTTTTGGCCTGAAAAATTCAGGGATATGGGAGAAATTTTGGTCCTGCACATTCCTGCTGGGTCCTGATTTTTTGGTTTAAAAAATTCAGGGAGAGGGGAGGAATTTCATTCCCTTATCCCACCAGTGCTGGGTCCTGATTGGTTTTTTGGCTTGGAGCAGGAGGTGGCATCTCCCAGACTCAGTTTTCTCCATCCTGGACCCCAAATTTTCCACGGATTCCCGTCTGTGGGTGTCCCTGTGGCGGTGCCAAGGACTCGGTGTCACCCCCACCTGTCCCCAGGTGTGTCCAGGAGGGAGTGGCTGTTTTGACTGCAGTCTGTGTTTATCCTGGGAGTTTCCAGAGGGGAAAGAGCAAGGCCTGGCTGGGCAGCCCCACCCTGATAAGGAGGAATTACCGAGGGGCAATTTGTGCCCAGCTGTGCCCCCACGTGCTGTTTACCCTGGGCTGGGGGAGATTTTATCACCAGGCTTTGGGGTGGGGCAGCAGCAGGCTCAGCTCGGTCCTGCTCTGTTCCCAGGGCTCTGCAGAGCTTTTATCTCCTAAAGCATCAGGGCTGCTGCAGCTCTGCCAGCTTTCCCTGGAGCTGCCTGTGCAAACACCTCTGCTCCCTGTCCCCCTCTGAGACAGACACAGGATTTCCCTGGGGAGCTGTGAGAGAGCTCAGAGAAAGAATTAAAACAGTTATTGTCTCAATATTATTCTATTATATCTCAATATTAATGATATTATTTTCTCTTTGCCTGCACCTGGCAGGCAAAGAAGTTTACAAGAAGGAGCGGTCCCTTCTTGACCAAGATGGGAGAGAAGATTCCCAAAGGCCAAGCAGGTCTTAAATCCACCATTGTTTCTATAAGAACATTTCTAATATTCTATAACATATTATTATATTATAATAATCTAGAATGTTTCTAATATTCTAATTTTCTAATATTAGAGTTTCTAATATTCTGTTTCTAATATTCTTTTTCTTGTCTTCTGAAGATAAAATCTCTGTATCACCTTTGGCTCTCCCTGATACCCCTTTAGTGACCCCCCTGTGTGACAAGGACAGGCTGGCTGGTGGCACTGTCCCCTCTGTCCCCCTCTGTGGCAATCACAGAGACACAGGATTTCGCTGGGGAGCTGTGAGAAAGCTCAGAGAAAGAATTAAAACAATTATTATCTCAATCTCTACACCTGGCAGGCAATCCCTGTTTGTCAAAGATGGAGCTGTCCCTTCTTGACCAAGATGGGAGAGAAGATTCCCAAAGGCCAAGCAGGTCTTAAATCCACCATTGTTTCTAGAAGGACATTATTTCTAACATTATACAATATATTATTTTATTATAATAATATAGAATATATTATTATAATATAATATATTTCTAATATTATTTTTCTTGCCTTCTGAAGGCAAGAATATATAACATATTAGTACATTATAATAATATAGAATGTTTCTAATATTCTAATTTT
>VYZP01072126.1:140458-151839 GCA_013400635.1 Hypocryptadius cinnamomeus | reverse complement strand
GTGTTCACCAGAAGCAACTCGCTCCCAAGGGGCTCCAGTCACATTTGTGAAGCTGCTCTATTGACACTCACAGCGCTGCCGTGCACCAGGGAAAGATACAGGACCAGGACCAGATAGAGACAGTGCCTCTCCCAGAAGCTCAGCATAACTACAGCTCTTATTACTCACTTGGCTTGAAGAGTTTCCTGTTCCCAAGAAGAAGACAGGTGGCTTTGATTTGATGTCTGTTCCCAGACATTTTTAGAAAAAACTGCATGACAAGTGAATTCCTGCTCTTCATGTTGAAATGTAAATAGGCTTGTACAGAAAATTAACGAAACTGCCATTATTCTGGGAAGGCACTAAAAGAGTCAGCCAAGATGACCACTGCAGAATGTTTCCAAGCCCTGAGATTTATAAGAACTCAAGAGGAAAAGGTAAAATGGGTGCTTCTAATCTGGCAAGGGGACACGGGCTGCAGACAACGAGATTAGAATCAGACTGGACAAATGAGCCTCAGCACTTACCACTCCCCCTTCCTGCCAGCATCTCATTTTTCATTCTTTCTGGAGACCTGCATCCTCTTTGGCATCACATCTTTTCCTTCCTGTTTTGATAAGCAGAACGTAGCAACCCTCACAGAGGGCCCTGTGTGATGAGGTGGCCAAGTGCCAGAGATGAGTCCATCTGAGAACGCTGCTTCTGAACTTGTGCAAGCCTCTGAATACAATCCAATATTTTGATACACGTCTGCAGATTCTGGTGAGCTATGAATTCTCAGGGCCACTGACGTAGCTCAGTATCTTATTCATCAGAAACAAAGTTTACCTGATGCTTGATTTTGGAACAGAAAAGCTTTACTGGTGTAAAACCTCTGATGCCAGTTCAGTAAACACTGGAACATTTTGATGAGAAGGAGGATAATTCAGTAAAGAGGACATTTGTCAGAGACATATATTCAGCCCCTTGCCTTACCACAGACTCTCTCTGTAACCACTGGCAAGCTATTCAGTCCCAGAACTACCCAAGACTAACGCCATCATTGCCTCATTCTTACTACTTGCTGGCTCTGAGCATTCACCAATCACAAGGTGTAGAGTTCACAGAATTTAGCCTCTAAAACTACAGACTTCTGCTCTGTCTAAAATAGGGACAATACTGTTTTCCTTGTGTACTAACAGTCAAAAGAATGGCTGTGCAAAAAAAACCCTAAGAGATAGTTACAAGCTGTGGCAATGAGAACAACTTAAGAAAAGAAAAGATAAAGTTGGAATTTCCCAACTGGTATTTGTCAGCGATTTTTCTGGCAAATGTTGCTGAGAATGGTAAGATACTCCCTTAAGAAGATTTAAGTGCCCTGAAAATCTGCATACCAACATGGTAAAGGTTTCTTAGGCAACTGCAAATTAACAAGCACAACGTGAGAGCCATATGCAAGTACAGGGGACAGTCTGCCCAAGTGGGAGAGCATAGTGAAGAACAGGTCAGCAGGGATAAAAGGCCAAATCTTGATTACTAGATCTCCTAAACACAGACAGACAAAGCAAATTAAAACAATGCAAACTCAAATCTGATGTGCCAAGTATTTTGCTTGCTCACCACCTCAGCTGTAGCAAACAAATGTAAATGTTGTCACAATTCTGCTCTCATGGAGGAGGGAGGAAATAAAAGGTAATTTTGCTGTACACACACAAGCTACCAGGTGCACTGCACACAGGCTGGGCCCACTGACTGCCTGCAGCTTCCAATCCCACACTCTGGGCTCAGAACCATGGTCCAAGAGTGCAACTTCCAAGGGATGATGAGAGGTCTGGAAAAGTAGCTTGGAGGCATCTTCCTCCCTGACAGCATGTCCTTAAGAAAATGCAGGACCTTAGTTTTCTAACTGACAATGTTTCTTGAAACTGCCCAGGCAGACTGCATTTCTAATCATTTAGAGTAACCGCAATCGCATGATCATGAACAAAACAGTTGTTCCAGCATCTATTTTCTATATAAGAATTACATAAGGAGATCCCAAAGGACTGCAGAAAATGACTGGGTGCTTGCTTATAGACCCATCTGACATCAGGAGTCCTTCAGCATACACGCAAGAGACAACCTAGAGATATTTCTTGGAACTGAGAGTTCCTTGCTGTGATTTGAAAAGTAGGGCTATTCTCCCTATTTGGCTGTGAAGTGCTATCAACAAGGCTGATGTTTGTACTCCTGAGTTATGAGAGGTAGCTGAAGTGTGTTGCAGAATTGAGATGTGGTTCCTGTCACTGGATGACCCTGGTAACTGCTGGGCAAGACAAAAGGAAAACACGATGTCACTGCAGCACTGATCATTCATTTCCTAAAGATTTCCCCAAGGGAAACTTCTGCCCCAGAGAAGGAGAGGGAATGGAAACAGCAACACCCCAGGATGGCAGCGTTAGCATCTTTCACTGGAAGAAGCTACAGTAAGTGATGAATATTCTAAGGGATGTGATTGCTTAATTCAGTGCCCAAAAGCACTTGTAAATTTTGATGGCTCCCTAAAGCAAAACCCTGACCAGCAAGGCAGCCACTGTGACCCTGGCACATCATCTTTTGAAAACTGCACTGGTAACTCCTACTGCAGCCTGGCTTTTTGGGATGCCAGTTGTTCTCAAAATAGGCAAGGAAATGAAATCAATCTTCAATCCAGTAATGGAAATCATAAACCTGTACCACAACTTCAAGTGACACAAATCCAGTTTATGAAAGCTCCAATAATTTTACACCTGTGCAGAATAAAACTTATGTTTTCAGCATTAGCAGCAAAGAAAGCCATGACTTATTTTACACCAAATATTCTACTCTTACTATGTACAGAAAAAATATACATGTGAAACAGCTGGGGGGTGATCTAGCCACAAATCTGGCTGTAAAAAGAAACGCTCAAGAAGTACTTCCCGTTTCACAGAGAAGGCTTACTATGTACCACAGAGAGTGCTGCACATTCTGCTGCACTCATTTCACATAAACCCACGTACTTTATGTTCTGTGTAACTATCCCATTTACCTTAAAGAAACTTCCTCTTTTGTCCACACAACGGGTTCTCATTGTCAAAGACGACATCTTCCCTGAGAAGACTCCACTGTATGCCTTGATCTCCTAAAAGCAGACACATATTTGTAAGGGTTAGTCCAGTCTGTAGGAAATTCCTCTGCAATTCTAAGCCACAGAAACAGTCACAACAAGCCTTCTGCCAAACCCTTTCCGTCAACAACATCGTGCCATTTATTTCCTACCAGAGTCCTTACATATCCCCTCAGTCCATTATTTTTCCATAAACTGCTTCAAAAATACAGTGCTACTCAGAGTTCCATATCTCTCCCTTCTTTTCACAGCTGATCCTGTAGCTGTGACTAGATTTTAATGTGCTCATTAAAAAAGAATGCTAAAACATAATGATTGCTTTCTTTGTTTACTTGACCTCAGTCTGCAGTACAAACAGAACAAAATGTTAGATGTCATTACAATCCACTCTCAAATATTACCGTATTAGCAGGACTTATCAGGAGGAGAAAAAAACCAGTTTAAAATCACCCACAAGGGAGAAAACACTCTAACATTTAAGTAAAAACCAACAAACAACAACAACAAAAAGCCCAAACACCCCCCAAAAAAATGCTGCTTCAGATTTCTAAAATGCAACTGAGTCATATTCAAGTCAGGAACTGAAGATGAATTTAGGAAGAAGCGGCATTTTGTGCTATGAAGTAAACTAAAGGAACAGTTCAACACCCAGGACAATACACTAATGCATCCATCATATGAGGAATATCAAGAGGGTGATCTCCATCTGAAAGCAGAGTAGCAGAGCTCCTCTAAAGTAACAATCAATTCACACCAGTAATTAGTGAATCAGCTTCTGAACTAAGTAGGATTCAGTTCCATAGCTAAAAAGTTGTCCTAGGATTTTTACAGGTGAGCTGTAACTGTATTTAAACCGCCCTTCTCCTTGCACACACGTTTTCCAACCACATAGCAGGGAGTTACAGCTACCAAAAGGGGCAAGTAATGCAAGTGCAAAAAATTACAGAGTAGAGACACAGCTTCTGATTTGATACAAGCAGAAATTGAAATAAAAGGCTGTCAGCAGCAGTGAAAACCAAGTTTACTGGTGTGGCTGCAGAGGGAGATGAAGCAGAACAAAGCAGCTGGGACAGAGAATGCTGACAGGTAAAACCCCAAATTAGACACACACCCCACACCAAACACATGAATGCTTCTGCTTCCCTCTAATGCCTTATGAGAAAGAATTGACACGGGTGAGAAAGAACAAGGCACAAGCGTTAAATAAAAAACCCTGGCAAGCAAAAGTACTTGAGAAAACAGAGAGGTACAAGCAGGAGAAAAGAAACATTTTAGTTTTAACATGTAGCAGGAAGCTTTAAATAGCTTGCCTTGTTTCCAGAGGTCCTGCCACAACAGCACTAGAATAGGTTACATTTTTCCACTTGCATTCTGGTTAAAAAGGAGCCATGCCAGGAGGCTCAGCAACCTGCTGGTTTTCCAGGCATGGTTTGCAGACTTTGAAGGCTGAAAGTAAAATCTTGAATTCTGCACTGTTGTGAAAACCAAACACTAGGGGATGAGCAAGAGAAGACAAAAAAGAGTGCTGAGAAAAAAATTTTAAAATAAAAAATTCCAACTTTCTTCCTAAATCAGTATATTTAAAGGATACACACACTTTAGAGCTTCACACTCCTGGTGAAGCTCTAAAGAATTGTGAACTGTGTCTCTTTACCTAGAAGTGTGCTTAAATAATTTGACTGCACTAATCCCATAAGAGATGATGTTCAATGGGTGGTTTTGCAGGTGCTATTAAATGAGTTAAGCTCTGTCTCCTCATTTGCCACATACACAAGGGTATAGAGCAGCTGTTCCCCTCTCTAAGAAGGGAGCATAAGAAATTACATTAAATAAATTCTTTAGATCAATTCTGGGAAGAATTTTCAACTGAGAGTGTTAAGGAGTTACAGTAGGGGGTTATGAGCAAGATCCTGCAGTTGTCTGTACATCTCTAGTCTCAGTCATTAATCACTCCATTTGCAAACAACAACCCCTTCACACGAAATCTCATGGGTTTTTTTTTTTTTTTTTCAATTTAACCACAAGGATGTCTGCATGCAATCCTATTACCAAAACAAGACCATGCTGGTATTTTTTCATTCTCCACTCAAATGTACAGAGGAAGGAAAATACACAGTTTTTGCCTTTCAAAGAGTGGTATGACTCCAGCCAGAAGAAAGCCTCAAACAAAACCACTGCTTATTTCACTTGTAAGAGGTTCTCGAGCTCTAAACTTCTTCATAACTTCTATTACTGTCACTATTTATACAACATTACTGCTATCTGTAGGACCTTAACTCTGAGCCTCAGCCGGGCTCTTCTCAGCTCCACACAGCCAGTGAATCAATCCCCACCACTTTTCACGTTACAATGTAATTTTAAACTAATTTAGGGTAACGTAAATAATATTTCACATTTGAGTGGGTTTTAGTATTTCTGACTAAAATCAGCACAATGGGAAACACTGCTGGGCTTCTTTGTGTTTGTTGGGAAGGGTTCTTTTAGTGCAGATACTTCTTTTTCACCATCCAATAACACAAGAAGATACTAGGGCTTGCTGGCAAAATGGACAGCCAGGCTGGGTGCAACATCCCAAAACCTGGGGGCAGGCTCCTACCTTGGAGCTGAGAGGTATTTCCATATCATACAGAAAAAACTGCAGACAAACAAACCTACTGTCAGGAGGCTTCATTTTTCTACATAACTGTGCACATCTGATGCTTACTCAGATCTAAGACAGGCTGGAAAACCACTGCTCTGAAGTTGTCCTTGTCGAACTTGGACTGTGTGAGGCTGTCAGAACAAAGTCCTCTGAATGAGAAGCTAGGTGGAGGAAGTCAGCAAAGCACATCACCTCCTGCACCTACTGAAGAGAAGAAGCCTTTTCTCCTCCTCCTGTGTTCCAGGCACCGAGGCAGAGAGCCCAGACAGATTCACCCAGACTCTGCCCAGGTGCTGCCTGCTCAGAAACCCACCTGGAAATGTCACCAGGCTGCAGGAGCCAGCTCACGGTGCAATCCACGTGGCCTCTTGCCAGGCCATCTGGAGGGAAGCCTCCTCTGTGTCCCAGGGCTTTGTCCCAGCTCTCTATGTGCAGCTGGTGCCAGACACTCCCTGCCCACAGCACTGCCTTCCTGCAGCTCCCCACATCCAGGACAGAGCTCCCGTGTGTGACCAACAAGACAGGGCAGGCAGAAGGCATGATCTGTCTGCTTGGCAAACTTCCCTCAAGTCCAATGCTACTGCATGGATGCTCATGCCCATGCAAGCTGTATGTTTCAAAAAAAACTTGTTATCTTTCTTCCATTCCCTTCTTCTGCTGGTTTTCTTTCACACAGGAATGCCAGAGCACCTTTCACATGCCTGTATGCAATCTGACTTCTGACTCCTCATCAAAACAGCTCCTACTTTACTCCCTCTACTGCAATTTTACTAGGATTTTTTGTATGTTCTTATACTTAACTATATTAGAGCCAATGACCACCTCACTGAACTTCTCAGGATCCTTCCGTTTAATCCTCTCATTCCAATCCTGCTTTTACAAAGCAAAACATCCCATTTTCTTTAGCCCAAAGTCCCAGCAAAGATGAGACAGTCTGTCTGTATGCCTCCCCCGAGCTCAGCCACAGCAATCTGTACCAAGTCCCTGCCCACAATCCTCCCACAATTCCACCTCTTCTCTTTTCTGAGGAATCAAGGCTATCCAACTGCACTAGCTTCCTGTTCCTTAGTTCCTAATTAGGATTTCTGATCTTTAGGCCAACCTAACAAGGCCTGAGGGAAGACTCTAACACAGACAAAAAGCTAGCAGGAAGAGACTCCATGTATGCCACCAATGAAGGAAGAGATCTGCAGCTTTCCTTTTGCTGGCTGACCCACAGAATTATCACATTTTTTTGTTTGCTGTATTTTAAATGTAAGTTACCCCACTGAAGTAACTCAGTCTGCATTCTTTCATTCTCTACCTGTAAAGGCTGTGCGATCACTGAGCACAGACTCTCACAGAAACTACCTCAGGCAAATTAAGAAACAGCTTTACTGTTCTGCAGCCAAGAAAACACAGGAGAAAATATCAGTCCAGACCTTTAGTATAAGCTGGCAAAGGTCAGCTGCTGTCAGAGGCTAATGCTGGTTGCTACCTGTCAGAGCATTCCCTTGGCCAGCAGCGGGGTACAGCTGGAATACAATCCCTACTACCCCATAACAGAAAAGCATGGAAGCTAGGTAGAAGCTACTACAGATGTACTTGTAAAACCTATGGTGAATTAGCACCATATTACAATCAATTTTCACATCAATTTATAAATACATAGTATTAAAACAACTAGAATTAATTTGGTGAACCCATTTTCTGGTGGGTTAAAGTAGAAACCAGAAAGAGGAAGGATAAATACATTTTACTTAATTTTAAAAAGTAAAAAAACCCCACCCTGCTCAAATGCAACTCTACACTTGACAATATGCCAAGAGATATACACAGTACTTCATATTTTCAGCAAATGTAATCATCTTCATGCAGTTCATTTTCCTGTTCTCCTAGTGCATTTGCCAGTCCCGGGGAGCAGGCTGTGTTCATCTCTAACCTACAAAGCTCTGGTTTGTCCAATTACTCTGACCTTATCTGAATCTTGGCAAAATTAAACTTTTCCTTTTGAAAGTATTTCCTCTGAGAAGCTGACTGCAAGCCTCCTTCCAGGAACATAGATACAACTGAGCACAGTATCACTTTGAAAATCTATCAAATAAGACCTTCAGTCTGCAAACTATCACTGGTGCCAGGATCTGGCAGATCTCTCAACTCAAATGTTGCATTGTGTTAACACAGCTGTATCCACAAGCAAAATGCAAGGGGATTATGTAAAAAGAAATTCTAATTTCCACCATTCTTCCGGCTGCAGAAAGGGTTTACAGTCTTTTTTTTTTTTTTTTTAATTCAAGTAATGCAAGGGCACATTACTCGTAGAAAACAAGTAAGACATACAGCAAAAATGGCAAGTCACTCTTTACACACCAATGGATTTTTGTATTTTGCCATTTTATTTAAAGAGTTTTAAAAACCTTGGAAATAACAAAGAATCCCTCACCCTCCTTTTCCTTCAATCACTTTATACTTTTATCTTTGCTACCTAAACATAATGTGTTTGTGCAAGCTGCTGCCCCAAAGAAAGCCACCAGCATGATGTCAGTGAATACTTCTCAGTCAGTATTTCTGCCCTTGATGTGAAAAAGACCTTACAAAGATAGACATTCCCTACACACGCAGGCAGAAGAGCCATGAGCGACTGCAATCCTTTTCAGGAAACAATACTGTCTTCATAAACTGCAAAGGAAACATAAATTTGCAACACTCCGAACTCTTCAAAGGCAGTGAGGGGGTCACAGGTAAACTGTATCAATGCCGATCATCTTGCTTAACATAACAATGCTGTTAAATCACAGCCAGCTCTCCAAGGACACTCCACCTTACCGTGCATTAAGCCATGAAGTACCAGCCAGTGCTTAAGAAACTGTGACCCAGACAGACTGATCTTCAGGGGCTGTGACAAGAAACCCACCCGGACAGACCGATTTCCAGGGCTGTGATCCAGTCTATGTGTCAGTCATGGCATAATTATCGGAGTCAGCCTAAAGTGGGAACATCACTGCCAGACTTATCCACTGATCTTTTTACACCTGGTTTCAGCCAGTCATCACTCCTGCCTCAACCAATCTTTTGCCAGCAGGCTTATTTTCCCCCCTTGATTCCAGATCCTATTTGCTGGCAGCCTTTTATGAGACTAAAGGATAAAGAGGAGTTATTACTTTGAACTTGCTTTAGTACAGCACTCTCAGGAGAGGCTTTAGGTCCCATCAGATTTTGGGCAGATCCACTGTCTCACTCACAGCTGCCTACCCACTTCTTTTATCTACGAAGCCATAAATTCAGAAATGAAAGCATCTGAAAATCCCATCTGACAAGGGCACAAGAATCGTCCTGGCTCTGCTCCCATCAACATGAGCAGACATGGCATCACTCTTTCCAGCAGAAGCACACAGTTATGCAAACACTGAATGCCTCAGAAAAGCCAATCCTCAAGCTCTGTACGAGCACGACACGCTGCAAAAGCACGGCACCCTACCAGGAGAGCTCTGTTTGCTGCTAGCACTGTCCCTCTGTACCCCTTCCCAAGTTTCTTCTTCCTCTCTTCCACTAAACAACCTCTTCCTGCTTGCTCCCATGGCATACTTTCCACATTACTGAAAAGGAATAAAACCCCAAGTCATTTCCTCTGGCACAGCATTTAGCCATGGAAGATACTACCAAGTCTCTTACAAGAGAATGATTGTTTGTTGATACATTCATGTCTTGTTTTGCCTCTGGAAATGTCAGAGAAATAAATTTAGGAAGAGATTGACTTTGATTTGGATAACCTTTCAGAAGGTTTCTATTCTTCCCAAATTCCCTGGCCTACATACCTCACAAAAACTAGTGTTTCTTGCAGTATTTCTGTAATTTCCACTTACTATTCCTGCCAAAACCACTGAATAATAAAAAGAATAACATTCACAAATGTTTTCAAACATCTTTAAAAAGTTTAACATAGAGCTGCACTTCCCGAGAGAAGCAAGTAATTGCTTGAATTACAATATCAGCTCCACAATCTAGAGAAACTCCAGAATTCATAGTGAAACTTTAATGCAAAGGAACACAGGGTTCAGCACCTACATCTAGACGGACATGCACAAGACAACCACCTGCTGGGCTTGACCATGGCTTATTTTAGGCACCTGGGAAAGGCATCTTCCCCCTGTACCATGAAAGCCAGAGCAGGGTGAGGGTTTTAGTGCTCAACTCCTAGCTCTTATCTTCTAGCCCAACAGAGGCATCAAAACAAAGCTCTGTCTACTCCACTGTCAGAGGTGACAATCCTCCATGCAGCAAGGGGGAAGAAGAGACCTGACTTCTGATGGTTCAAAGAGTCTGAACACTTCTATCTACTCACATATTTCCAAGATCATAGAATTGCAGAATGGCTTGGGTTGGAGATCTAAAAGGGTCTCGTTCCAACCCCCTGCTGTGGCAGGGACACCTTCCAATATTCCAGGTTGCACCAAGCCCTGTCTAACCCGGCCTTGGACATTTCCAGGGATGGGGCAGCCACAGCTTCTCTGGGCAACCTGTGCCAGGGGCCTCACCACCCTCACAGGGAAGAAATTCTTCCTAATATCCAATCTAACCTAAACTTAGTCTCTGTCAGTTTTAAGCCACTCCCCTTTGTCCCACCTTAAAACATTGCTTCTGTGTGGCAGAGTATCATGCACATCAAAGCTTGTGCTCATTTTGCACAATGCTTCCAGAAAAACTTCAGCTGATTTCCACTAAGAGCAATTCTCTTTTCAGAGCTAGAGGAACACAAATTCTTTTGATAAATTCTTCTTCACGTAATTCATTGAAAAGGATTGCAACACACAAATGGGAAAATACGGCAGACAGATCTAAAAGTTGTTTGATCTTAAAAGTAAATATGAGACATGGATTGTGAGACAGAAAAGTGATCTTAAAAGAACTGCAAAAGCTGTGATTTTTTTTTAAGCCCTAAATATCTTTTAGGCTCCTTATTATCAAAAAACAAAACCAAAAAAAAGCAACCAAAAAACCCCAAATGTTAAATAGTTTGTATACCACAAACAATGACAAATATATCTTCTTTTAATTCTAATAAAACAGCATTTTCTAGTTGTTTGTTGCATCACCAATATGCTTAACAGGTATCTCTTTGTAAGAAAATAACTCCTTATAACAGCAAGCAATGGTTTCGTTATTCCCTCTGAAACGTTTTGCAAAGTAAACTGCTGTTCAGGAGGCAGCCAATGCCAAAGAAACTACATCCTGCATTTCACAGAATCAACAGAAAGATTTCCATTGATGGCCATAATTCCTGGAATGAGTTCAGCACAGGGCATTAAACGGTGTGCAAGAAGAATTTGTAAGATCAGGAGCCCCTCAGGCTGTTATTCCAAGCTCCATTTAAAAGCTTGTGCTGTGCACCACAGCTTCAGCACAGGCCAAGGCATCAGGGCAATGATTAACCAGGGAACCAACACCCCTCTCTTTATTCTGGTGTTGACCTTATGCTCATCTTCGTGTGACACATTCAAAAGATAATATGTAAATGCCACTAATCTAATGGTTTAGCTATTAACTAAGGAATCAGATCATCAGAAATGCACCACACCTGGTAGCTTGTTTTTTGGGTAGCTCCCAGTGACAGAAGCTGCTCATTTCCAGTACACAGGTTGCTCTTCCTCTGAGGCCAGTAAGCGAAGTTAAACATAG